>CAUYON010055255.1:0-32574 GCA_963573935.1 Arctocebus calabarensis
ACTAAATGTATAATATAAATGTCTGAATATAATAACTAAGAAAACGCCATGAAAGCTATGTTAACCAGTTCGATGAAAATATTTCAAATTGTATATAAAACCAACACATTGTACCCCATGATTGCATTAATGTACACAGCTGTGATTTAATAAAAAAAATGAGACTCTGTCTCTAAAAAAAAAAAAAATAAAAAGTTTTTATTTTTACCCAAAGTTTTTATCATTTCACCCAAAATGATACTGTTGTTAGAATTATGATTACTTAAGTGATTTGTGTGTCTCTTCCTCATAAATAAGGAGCTATTTTTAATTTTTTGAGAACCTTCATATTGTTTTCCATGATTGAACTAATTTACACTTTCCCCAACAGTGTACAAGGGTTCCCTTTCTCACTAACATTTATCTTTTCTCTTTTTGTAAATATCCATATTAATGGGTGTGAGGTGATAGCTATTGTGGTTTTAATTTGCATTAACCTGATGATTAGTAATGTTGAACACATTTTCATATACCTGTTTGTCATCTGTATGTCTTTTTTTTTTTGCTGTTTTGGCTGGGGCTGGGTTTGAACCCACCACCTCTGGCATATGGGGCCGGCCGGCGCCCTACTCCCTTGAGCCACAGGCGAATTTGTATGTCTTTTAAAAAATATCTATTTCAGTCCTATGCCCATTTTAAATTGGGTTATTTGTTTTATTGCTATTAAGTTGTTTGAGTTCCTTATATATTTTGTACATTAATCCCTTATCAGATATATAGTTTGCAAATGTTAGTTTTTCATTGTATTTGTTCAGACTTCTATAACAAAATGCATATGGTCCCTAACTTATCATGGTTTTACTTACAAGTTTTTGACATTACAATGGTGTGAAAGTGATAAACTTTCAGTACAAACCATGTTTCAAGTACTCGTACAACCACTCTGTTTTTCACTTTCAGCACATTAGTCAATAAATTATAATGCATGACATATTTAACACTTTATTATAAAATAGGCTTTGTGTTAGGTGATTTTGTGCACTTGTAGACTAAAGTAAATGTTATGACATGTTTAAGGTAGGCTAGGCAAAAATGTTTGGGAGATTAAGATGTATTAAATGCATTTTTGATTTATAATTTCAAACTTACAATGGGTTTAATGGGCTATAACCTCATAATAAGTTGAAGAATATTTGCACCCTTAGGATGAGTAATTTATAAGCAATAGTAGTTTATAAGCAATTTTTCTTATTAATACATGATAATTGTGCATATTTATGGGGTGAATATGATATATATTTTTTTCTTTTTTGAGACAGAGTCTCATTTTGTTGAGACAGAGTGCTGTGGCTTCATAGTTCACAGCAACCTCAAATTCTTGGGCTCAGGTGATTCTGTTTTTTCAGCCTCCCAAATAGATGGGACTACAGGTGCCTGCCACAGCATCCAGCTACTTTTTAGAGACAAGGGTCTCACACTTGCTCAGGCTGGTTTTGAACCTGTGAGCTCAGGAAATCCACTTGCCTCGGCCTCCCTCTTGCTAAGATTACAAGCGTAAGCCACTGTGCCTGGCCCATGATATTTTGATACATACATATGAGGATAATGTGTAATCATCAAATCAGGGTATTTAAGATATCCACCACCTTGAACATGAATCATTTATTTCTCTGTGCTGGAAACATTTGTAATATTCTCTTCCAGCTATTTTGTAATATACAATATATAATTTTTAACCACAGGCACCCTAGAGTCTTATTGAACACTAGGACTTATTTCTTCTAACTGTATATTTGTATCCCTTAATCAACCTCTTCTTTTTTTTCTAAATATATTTATTTGCATATATATTTTACACACATGCCATAAACTCCAGTATAATTAAAAAACCCCTCAAACCCTCTTTTCTACTGCCTCAACACTTCCCAGCCTCTGGTAATGATGATTCTACTCTCTACCTCACAACATCAACTTTTTTAGCTCTCACATGTGAGTGGGGACCATGAAATATTTGTCTTTCTATGTCTTATTTTACTTAACATAATGATGTCCAGTTCCATCCATATTGCTAAAAAAAGAGGATTTTTATTCTTTTTTTTTTTTTTTCGGAAAGCTATTCCACAGTGTATATGAGGTCTGACAAGTAAGCTCATGAACTTGCTGCTATGTGCTTATGGTGGCAGCACTGTACAAACAACTCAATAAGGTTTCATAACCTTGATATATCAGTGTTTCACGGTTGTGGTTAGGTCAATGTGTGTCAGTGACTTGCTGAGATGTTTTGTGTGCCATCACAAGAATGTCAGAGCTTCAATTATAGCAATGAACAAACATTTGTAAATTTCTTGTTAAACTTGTCAAGAGTGGAAACGAAATCAGGGGATGTTAGTCTAATTTTATGGGGATAATGCCATGAAGAAACAGCAGTGTACAAATGGATTAAATGTTTTTCTGAGGGTAGAGAAAGTGTCACTAATGAAGAGAGATCAAGGTGGTCAGTAATGAGCAGAACTGGTGAAAACATTCCAAAAATTTGTTGAATTGTGCATCAAAATCATTGGCCAACTGTGAGAAGCAGAGCAGACCAAGTAAACATTGATAAACAGAAAGATCTTAACTGAAATTCTTGGTTAACTACTCATGGCTTTCACATCAAGCCAATGCACCAGCTCACATGGCATGTCTTTGATGGAGTTTTTAGCCAGTAAACAAATAACTGTGTTGGCACATCCACCCTACTCACCTGTTCTAGCCCCCAATGACTTTTTTCTTTACCCAAAGATAAAGGAAATATTAAAAGAAGACATTTTGATGACATTTGGGACATGAAGTATAATAAAATGACAGCTTTGATAGCCATCCCAGAAAAAGCATTCCAAAATTGCTGTGAATGACCAGGGGCTGGCATCAGTGCATAGCTTCCCAAGGGGAGTACTTTGAAGGTGACCATAGTCATATTCAGCAAGGAGGTATATAGTGCTTGAAGCACTTTTTCTAGGATAAGTTCATGAGCTTAATTGTCAGACTTCATGTATACCACATTTTATTTATCATTTATCCCTTGATGAAAAACTTAGGTCAATTCTATAACTTGTCTATTATAAATAGTGCTGCAATAAACATGGAAGTGCAGATTTTCCCCTGATAAACTTGTTTCTTTTTCTTTGGGTAAATACTCAATAGTGGTATTGCTGGATTGTATGGTAGTTCTATTTTTAGGTTTTTGAGGAATCTTCACAATGTTTTCCATAATGGCCATGCTAATTTATAATCCCATCAAAGGTGTATGAGTACTCTTTTCACCATATCCTTGCCAGCACATGATATTTGTTTTTTGATAATAGCTACCATAACTAAGGTAAGATGATATGATGTTGATTTGCATTTCCCTGATAATTATTAGTATTATTGAACTTTTTTTTTTTTTTTGCAGTTTTTGGCCGGGGCCAGGTTTGAACCTGCCACCTTGGGCATATGGGACCGGCGCCCCACTCCTCTGAGCCACAGGCACTGCCCATGAACATTTTTTCATTTACCTGATGCATTTGTATGTCTCCCTTTGAGAAATGTCTGTTGAGGTGTTTTTCTCACTTTTTAATGGGATTATTTGATTTTTTGCAAATGAATTTTTTGATTTATTTCTCTCTCTCTCTCTTTGATTGGTCTAGTTCTATATTTTGGATGTTTGTCCCCCAAACCTCAGGTCGAAATTTGATTCCTATGTTGGAGGTGGTCCTAATAGGAGGTTGGTTGCATGGGAGAAGATCCCTCATAATGGTGTGGTGCCATCTTCAGCATGAGTGCTCACTCAACTAATTCACGTGAGAGCTGGCTGTTACATAGAGCATGACACTTCCTTTCTTTCTTTCTTGCTCCCTCTCTTATCATGTGATCTTTGCATATCCTGGCTCCTCTTCACCTTCTGCCAGGAGTGGAAGCAGCTTGAGGCTTTCATCAGTGCCCAATTTTCTAGCCAGGAGGGTTGTGAAACAAACCTTTGTGAAACCTTTATTCTTTATAAATTACCCAGCCTCTGCTATTCCTTTATAATAATACAAAGTAGATAAGGATATCTAGCTAGCAGCTAATCAAATTTGTTCATCTTTTAAAAGCCCAACTTTTCATTTCATTGATCTTTCATATTGATGTTTAGCATCTATTTCACTTAGTTCTGCTTTGACCTTTTATTATTTCTTTCTTTCTAATTTTGAGTTTGATTTGTTTTTGCTTTTCTAGTTCTTGGAGGGGCTTCATTATGTTGTTTATGTTAAATTTTTCTACTTTTCTAATGTGTTTACTACTGTAATCTTCTTGTCTTAGTACTGCTTTTCCTGTATTCCACAGATTTTGCTGTTTTGTGTTTCCATTTTCATTAGTTTCAAGAATTTTTAAAATTTCTTCTAAATTTCTTCATTGACTCAATGTTCATTCAGGAACATGTTGGTTAATTTTCATGCACTTGTACAGCTTCCAGAGTTTCTCTTATTATTTTCTACTTTTATTCCATGGTGGTCTGAAAAGATACCTAATATGTTTTCATTTTAATTTAATTTTTAGAGACAGAGTCTCACTTTGTCACACTCAGTAGAGTGCCATGGCTTAGACGATTCTCTTGCCTCTGCCTCCCGAGTAGCTGGCTCTAGAGGCGCCTACCACATGCTCAGTTATTTTTTGTTGCTGTGTTTGAACCTGCCACCCTCGGTATATGGGGCTGGTGCCCTACTCACTGAGCCACAGGCGCTGCCCCATATGTTTTAATTTTAATTAGCTTATATACTTTATGGTGTGTTATAGTGATATATATATGGTCTATCCTGTAGAATGTTCCATGTGTCAATGCAAAGAATGTGTGTTTTGCAACTGTTGGATAAAATGTTCTGTAAATGTCTCCTAGGTACATTTGACCTAAAATGTAATTTATATCAAATGTTGCCTTGTTGATTTTCTGTCTGATAATCTGTCAATGCTAACAGTGGGGTGTGGAAGTCCCCCATATTATTGTAGTAGAGTCTATCTCTCTGTTTAGATCTAGTAATATTTGCCTTATATATCTGAGTTTCCTGGTCTTGGGTGCGTATGTATTTAGAATTGATATAGCCTCTTCTTGATTCTTTTTTATTAAGTCAAATACATATAGACCATGAATATATTCATGCATATGTGGGGTACAATGTGCTAATTTTTTTATACAATCTTCTTGATGTTTTTGTTATTATATAATGCCCATTTGTGTCTCTGTTTACTGCTTTTTACACGAAGAATATGGCTGCTCCTGCTTGCTTTTGGTTTCCATGTGCATGGAAGATCTTTTTCTATATATGTTTTCATGGGTCAAGGAAGTTTCTTGTAGGCAATATTTAGTTGTTGTATTTTTTAAATCCATTCAGCCACTCTCTTTTAAGTGAGTAATTTATTGTTTGCTTTTGAGGATTTTTGATAGGTTCAGATTTATTCAATTTATTAATCATTTTCTGGTTGTTCTGTACACCTTTTGTTCCTTACCTTCTCTCTTATTATTTATCATTGCAGTTTGCTGGTTTTCTGTAGTGCTGGTTTATTTATACTGTTAAAATTTGAGTCTTTTCAGCTCAGCATATGTAGCTAAGTGGTTAGGGCATTGGCTACAACACCAAAGCTTACAGATTCAAACCCAGCCTGGGCCTGCTAAACAGCAGCAAAATAGACCAGCGTTGGGGCGGAGGCCTGTAGTCCCAGCTACTTGGGAGGTTGAGGCAAGAGAATCTCTTAAGCCCAAGAGTTTGAGGTTGCTGTGAGCTGTGATGCTACCGTACTCTACTGAGTGACATAGTGAGACGGTCTCGAAAAAAAGAAAAAAAATTTTGAGCCTTTTCTCTTTGTGTGTCTGTTTGAACACTGTCATCCTTTAATTGTAGATTTCAGATTGCTTCCAGATATAGGACTTTTAACATTTCTTGTAAGGCAGGTGTAGTGGTAATGCGTTCCCTTTGTTTTTGTCTTGGAAAAACTTTATTTTTTCTTGATTTTTGAAGGATAACTTTGCTAGGTATATTATTCTTGGCTGCCAGTTTTTTTTTTAAAGCATTTTGAATATATCATCCCCATTTTTCCTGCTTTGTAATATTTCTGCTAAAAATATCCACTGCTCGTCTAACGAGGGGTTCCCTTATGTCATTTAATCTTGTTTTTTTGAAAAATTCTTTGTCTTTGCTGTTTTACAGTTTGATTATAATTTGACTTTGGGAGGACCTTTTTTATATTGATTGTATTTGAAGATTTTTGAGCTTCTTGTATCTTTTAAAACAATTTGGGAAAGTTTCATCTATTATTTTGTTATATAGGACTTCTATTCCTCTGCCCATGTACTCTCCTTCTGGAACACACAAATTAAATTTTTGATAGCTTTGTGGTGTTCCGTATGTCACACAGGCTTTCTTCAATTTTTCTTTTTTTTTGTTGTTTTTTTGGTCTCACTGGGTTATTTCAAAAGACTTGTCTTTATTAGTAATTCTTCTGCTTGATCAAGTCTATTGAAGTTTTTGATTACAAATTTCATTAATTGAATTGTTTCATCTTAACATGTTAGCATGCACAGCCCTCTGTGTGATACCCTTTGATACCTCAAAAATATTAGAGTCCCCACTAGCAAGAAAGCTCACCCTGGATCTTGGACTTCTCAGTCTCTAGACTGTTAAAAATAACTTCGTCTTTATAAATTACCCAGTTTCACAATTTATAAGCAACAAAAAATAGACTAAAACAGAGACTTTTAACTTTTCTGTTATTTTTTCAAACAAGATTTCTACTCCTTTGTTACTCTTTTCCTTCTTGAACTCCATAACTTAAATGTTTGCTCTTTTGATGCTCTCCTGCATGTTTTCTTCATTCTTTTTCATTTTCTTTTTTCTCCTTTGACTATATAGTCTTCCCTTATCTGTAGGAAATATTTTGCAAGATCCCCAGTAAATGCTTACCACTGTGACTACTACCACACCTTATAAACACTATTGTTTCATGTATGTACAGACCTATGATAAAATTTAATGTATACATTACGTATAAGAAATCAATAATAATAAAATAGAACAATTATGATATACTGTAAAAAAAGTATGTGAATGTGGCCTCTTTCTCATAAATTTTTTGTACTGTATTTACCCTTCTTGTAACATGTAAGAAGTGAAAATATCTATATGATGAGGCAATGTGAAGTCATAACAAAGGAATCAGCATGAATAGAAAATTACAGAAATAATTTTTAAACTGCACATCATTCTAAGTAGCAGGATAAAATCTCTTGCTGTCAAGCTCCATCCTGCCCAGATTGCTGTTAGTGACTTAGTAAGCATCTCAGTTACCAGACTGCCTATAATGGTATCACAGTGCTAGTATTCAAGTAATCCCATTTTACTTAATAAAAGATCCAAAGGACAAAATAAATAAATAAATAAATAAAAATAAAATAAAGATTCAAAGGACAAAAGTAGAGATGTTATTTCCAGGCTATAGAAAACCACAAGAAACCGAACCTTGAGTGTTAAATTATGGATAAGGGGGAACTACTGTATTTTCAAATAACCTACCCCTAACTGTATAGATTCTTCTACTTAGTAATTCTGCTGTTGACATTCTGTTCACTGTTGCATTTTTAAATTTAATATATTAGATTTTTCAGTTCCATAATTTTTTGAGTTTTTTACCATTTGGCATATTTCTTAATTTGGTCTTTTATTATTTTCCTCATGTCATTGAATTTTTTTTTTTTTTTAAATTCTTGAAGTTAACTAACTGAGCATCCTTAAAATAATTACTTTGAATTCTCTTTGGGCACATTATAAATCTCTATTTCAATCAGGGTTAGGTATTAGTGCTTTTTATTGTTCCTTTGGTTGTGTCTTGTTTTGCTGATTGTTCTTGATACTTGTGCCATGTATTGCACATTTAAAGATATTCTGGGGAGGCCAGCTGGCCTGGTGTCTGGGTCAGCAGGTGAGTGGGCCAAAAGCCTGTACCTATGGGGGCCATTCTGAATCCTGGGTTCTCTAGGGCTGACCTTTTGCTGCAGTGGGTCTCTAGAGGCTGGAATAGGCCTGGTGTATGGGACTATGAGTACTGGGGTTCATAGGAGCTGTCCTGGTGTTGAGGCAGGCCAGGAGCAGAATCCCTAAATTAGGCCTGGGTCCTGAATCTGCAGAAAATGGCCTGGAGTCAGAGCTGCAGGTGTCTTAGACTAGGATTATAGGGTCTAGCTTGGCACTGGGATCTATTGTGGGGCCTCTGGACCCTGGGCCTATGACAGCAGGCATGGACCTTGGGTGCTGAGGCAGGAATAGTGTCTAGTTTCCTAAGACTGGCCTAAAGTCTAGGTCCATGAGGACCAACCTGGAACCTGAGTTCATAGGGACAGACCTGGAGCTTGGTCCTATGGGGTCATGCTGGGATGGGTCTGGACCTTCTGTCTGTTAGAGTAAGGAGCTGTCGGGGATGGTCTGAAGGGTATGGCTGCAGATAATGGCTTGACACTGGGCAGGTCTGAAGCCATGTCTGCTAGTACCAGATTGCTGCCTGAGCCCAGAGATGCCGATCTGGCACTTGGGTGAAGCTAAAGCCTGAGGCTGTGAAGGGTGTTCTTGCTCTAGGCTGATCTAGACTCTGGGGTAGACCTGGAGCTTGTATGCAAATAAGCAAGCCTAGAGATTGAGCCTGTGATTGATGGTCTGAGGATTAGGGATACAGGGGCTAGACTGGTGCTGGGGTTATACCTGAAGCCTGTGGTTGTGGGGGGGCTATCCTGTTACAAGCAGTCCAGAGCCTGGAGACCTTGATCAAGGCCACTGTGGCCCTGGGGTAGGCATGGACCAGTTATCTGTGGGGGCCAGCTTGGTGGTACCGCAGGCCTACAGACTGAGTGAATCAGGAATGCCTGGAGCCTAGGGCTGCAAGGATGTGACCTGGGGCTGTGGTGGGCCTTGGGGCTCAGTCTGTGGATACCACCTGGGAGTGTGGAGCCAAGGGGGCCTATGTGGTGCTGGGATTTACTAGGATAGGCTAGTGTTGGGGTCTAAGGCAAAGTCCAGTCCTCATGTTCCTCTCTTTCTCCCAAGCAGAGGGTGTCTCTCTCCACACTGTGCTGCATAGAGTGGGGGCAATGGTAACATGGGTAATGTGAAATTTTCCTTCCCACCCTTTTTAATGTGTCTTTTCTCATTTTGCTGCCACATTCAGTTGCTGTAATCTCTCACCAGGTTTCCTTAGCGCTTGTGTAGGTGTTTTTGCAAGTAGACTATTGTTCAAATTGATGTTTCTGCTGGCAGAATAGCTATTCTATCATCTTGCTAATGTCTGAACTAGAAATTCCACAGCATTTTCAAAGACACAATTTAAAGGCAACTGCCACAATTTCTCTAATTTGTTTTACCCTTTCTAGGGTCAAATCTAGACACAGTGACATTTTTTATTATTTATACAAACAACAGCACACTCCCCCCCCCAATCAAAACAAATAAAAAGAACAGCTTGGTAGGCTGTAATTGAGTTTAAAGTACCACAATTAAAAATAAAATCACACTTAACACTCATTTTAGGAGATGAAAAGTTTATTTAGAAATTGCAAACATTTAGCAAAGATAAGACAGACACTATTTCCCATATTCTACATTAATACAATAATTTATAGCTGGCTTGATACATGGTCATATGATAAAAACAAATCTAATGGAAAGAAAAATGTTTCATTCTACTTTTCTGCCACTTATCACCATTTAATAAGTACCAGTAAGTACTGGAAGACAGCTGCATAGGAAGATTAGAATCCTAGGGCTGTTTGTTAAACTACATTATTATATTGTAAGAATAATATAAAAGAAAAATAGGTAAGAGATACAATTAACATGCAATTTAAGCTATCATTTTGAAAAAAACAGGAGAGAATTTAGTGAACACAATGAAAAACGTGTTGCTAATGATGTGTTGTTGCAATCAGTATTATCATAGTATTTAACATGGCAAGAATGTCTGCTTCCTTAAATAATGCTTGGCAAATTGGAATAGGTTAATTCTATCTCTAGACCATATTTAAAAACAAGACAAAAGAAATTAAGTGGATAATTATACTTGATGCTTTTATAAATATTCTAAATAATTTTTAAAGTACCATAATTTCATGCTTACGTCACCAACTCTGGATTTAAAATAAAGTCATATTTTCTACTCTATGAATCTATATTGTCCAGTATAATTGCACTTAGCCACATTTGGCTACTGTATGCTTAAAATGTGGCCAGTCAGAATTAAGATATGCTCTGAGTATAAAAAACACTGAAATTGTGAAGACTTAGTATGGGGAAAAAAAGTTAGATATTTCATTAATAATTTTTATGTTGATTACTCATTAAGATATTAATATATTGGGTTAAATAAAATATATGAAAGCTAATTTCACCTGTTTCTCTTTTTAATGTTAATGTGGCTACTAGAAAATTAAAGATTACTTTTTAATTTTTTTTTGAGACAAGTTTCACTATGTTGCCCTGGGTAGGGTGCAGTGGCATCATAGCTCACAGCAACCCCAAACTTTTAGGCTTAAGTGATTCTCTTGCCTCCACCTCCCAAGTAGCTAGGACTACAGGTGTCTGCCACAATGCCCAGCTATTTTTTTTGTTGTTGTTGTAGTTGTCATTGTTGTTTGGCAGGCCCTGGCTGGGTTTGAACCTGCCAGCCCTGGTGTATGTGGCTGGCGCCCTAACCTCTGAGCTACAGGTGCCAAGCCTAAACATTATTTTGTTTTAATTAAATTTCTATTGATCAGTGTGTACATAGATAATCTGTAGTTATCATATTAGCCTTACCATTTACCATCATACTGTAAGCATTCTGGGGTACTAACTGCTAGAACACTGTTAAGTACATTCTGTACATAAGTTACTGTAAAATTTACTCTTATACCTCTGCAAGGTATACATTTTAAGTGTAAAAAGAATTCACAAAATATTTTATCCTTAAAAAATGTTAATTCGTGTATGATGAGAAGTAAAAGAATTTCAATGAAAATCGCTATGTGGGGGGAAGAGGAGGAACAGGTTAAAAAACAAAGCAGTGCCATCAGAGTAAAGATAATTATTATCTTCAGTAAAGTAAGTTAGCTAAGCTTATCTTTAAAATTAGCCCAGAATCTGACCTTACACCACAGATCATATATGTGGCTTGTCCATTTAAACATGAACTACAAGAAAATCTTTAAAACAATACTGACAGTAACTTATCTCTTTAAGTAATATAAAATTAATAGGCATGGTGAATTCTAATAGTAGAATACAGTATCTGAGAATTTGTCCTTAAATTTAACGTCTTTCCATGTTAAATTAAGCAACTGACTAGTGGCTCAAGAAACTTTGAGTTTAAAAAAAATTAGAAGGAAATAAAAAAATTACTACTGACCTCTTATCTTTTTCTCCCTTGTTCTTCATCCTTTGAAGTAGAATGTAATAAATATTTGGCATATTTATAATACCTCATCTTTCATTTTTTCCAACTCAAAAACAGTCGATTGATCTAGCACACATTCCCTTCTCCTCCTAGGAACAATATACACCAAAACAGAATACTGACAGTGGTCACCTCAGTCAGCAGCCAGCATCACAGTCATGCATGAAGAACCTTGCTAGGAGGCAATGTCTAGTTACATCTACACACTCTGTTCCTCACAGCTTACATCGGAATGTTTGTGTTTTTTAACTGTTTAATTTGTATACATTAGGTAAACTCTGTCAAAAATTCTCTGAAAGCCACAAATTAACTGATGTTTAAGCTACTATATTTTTCATAAAAACTGCTCCCTCATGTCAAAGATGTTTTGAGAAAACAAGTGAAGTACAAGTCACTTAATAGAACTTATTATTACCACTTTAAAGACAAGGGAAAAAGAACAATGATTTTTAGTTTATGTTTATGGATGAATAAAAAGAATTCGAAAAGTACTGGATATATTAACACAGAAACCAACTGCAGAAGACAAAGGTACTTCTCTCTAGAGTTCAGTCAGCCACCTATTAAGACATTTAATCACATTCATTAATGTGCTTTGCACAAGAAGCTACTTAAAAACTTTTCACATCTCCTATCTTCAGACTATGTTCTACATAAATATTTTTATTACATGTTACTAACTCCAACCTAAATAAGCCTAATAATTCATGTCAAATATAATTTTTAAATTCACACATATATTACTCCTCAGTGAAGAGATGACAATCGTCTCCTTTCTGAAAGCTCAGTTTCTAGATCAATTATCAACTAAGTATTTATTGAGCACCTACTATGACTGCACTCAGTCTACAACCATTCTGTAACCAATAAGAAAAAATTCCTGCTCCAAATGCAAGATGGTATTTGTAACAGAGGAAAATATAGGAACATTTGTAACAGAATGCTGTTTGAAATGTGGATGTGTAAAATTGTATAATCCTATAACATTAAAAAAAAAACAACCCTCAAATTTATTACCCATTACCTTATAAACAATCTGAAGTATGCTACAAAGTACCCTATAGAAAGTGATTGCCATCTATTAAATTAAGGCTAATTCTCTAAAGGTATAGAAGAAAAGCCAGAATGTCATGGCTTAAATACTGTTCAAAAGATTTAACATGAATATTTTATACAAATATCTGATTAATTAGGGCAAACGGGCACTTGTATTAGGTTTCCAAAACTTTGCTGGAGGGGGTTTGTCTAATAATAAAAACTGCCTTACATAGGAACATTTTTAGCAAATATGAGAGTAATAATCATTGGCAAATTTCACTTGCAATGTTGTACAATTGTGTATCTTTGCCTTATACATTCAAATTGATTATGTATTTTATGCAAAATGTCAGATTTTTCCCAAAGTTGAGAACGTAGATAATGATAAGAAGACAGAGATGAGCTAGTTTTACCTTTTGAAACTTTATCCAACTGACTAAGTGAATTCCTACAACATGCAAGGCATTGTGCAATGAGTTGAATATGTACGGCATCTGCACATAAAACACTCCAGAGAAACTCAATTCTCAGGAAACAAAAATAGTTGTCAATTTGAAAAACAAAGGTAATCATTTTCCTCAATAATTATTTTTAAAAATTGAAAATGATGTCAACAAAATACAATCATCCACACCTCTGCCTAACATGGAAATAAAATACAGAAGTAACTTCCACAGTAGACATACACATAAGAAAGTTTATAATAGAACCACAGGAACCAAAGCAGTAAGACACACAAGGCAGTCACAGAGCATCTACTAGCTACTGCACTAGTAGTGGTTTATAAAAAATACTATCTACTAAAATTTTAAGAGTTAACAATATAATTAGCATATTTTTGCCTTTTCTTTTTGCCACTGAATACAAAATTTTGTCCTAAATTTACTAAATCTTCTACACCCTGAGGAATAACAGACTAATAAAAGAAATGTCAGGGTTAGCTTTGTGGACCATATTATTGTCCAGAAAGCAAAAACTATATATAGCTAATAATCTTGGAAGCACAAAGTTTTAGCAGCAGACTAAACTACTGTCCTATTTTTTTTTTTTTTTTAGTTTGGTTTTACAGTGTTAACATGGTCTTGGTGAGTGGAGAAGCAGAGTTGGGAGCCTGAGTAGTCCCCTCCCAGCACAGACCCACGACGGGTTTCTGTCTCTGCTATCAACATGGCATATTGGTGCCCTTTAGGAACGTATTAGTCAACAGTTCTCTGTAAAGCACTTTGGAATTGTTAATTTTATATTTGCATGAAATTACAATGAATATTTGCTATCTTGAAATATGGATTTCTTGTCCCTCTCCTCTCCATAAAAATTCATAAAATAACATATTTAACTTTTTATCTCAGTATTTACTTCTTTTCCTCCAATACTTGAAAGGAAACAATTCCTACTTTTCCTACTTTCAACTATCTTAATATTAGGCCTGGTTTGGGAGAGAAAGAAGACCTTTAAAATAAGGCGAAGGATTTATTTAGGACGCCTATCTGTCCTTTATGTGAGGATGGAGTGCCACTGTCATCCTTCAAACATGTCTCAGTTTGATCTTTAATTGTGCACATACTGCCCACCAAACGGGATGCTTTCCAACCCACAAAACACTAGTTGTCAGAGAGAATGAACTACATCTTGGTGGGGTGCTTAAAAATGACAACTTAAGAAATAGAACTCAAAGCATTCTGCCTATTTATATTAGTATCTCATTGAAGAATAAAATACCTCATAGGACCATGCCTAGCAATGAGAATAAAAAAAAAAAAAAAAAAGGGCCACAATAAACTGATAAAACTTCTGTCCCCTTGTTTCCTACTCAAATGAAAGAGATAGTCTTGCTCTGCCCAAAAGTAAGAAAGGCACTCGAATCAACACAGTATATACATTTATTTTTTAAAAGATACTGTGTGATGGTAAGTAGAATTCTTAGGGTTTTTTTCTTGATCATTTCCTTCATGACACACACTTCTCCATTAAATATGAGCTCACTACGGAGCACACCTAAGCATGGGAGGTGGCAGCACATGAAGTTCTAGGGTTTGCCCAGTTCTATCTGAAAAGTTTTTCCAAAGAAAAAAAGGTTGTTTTTATAATGCTGTTTAAAATTTCTAACACACTTAAAATATCTTAAAGTTTTAAACGTATCTTTCTAGTAACAAATTAACAATTAACTTAAAACAGTTTTGTATAAAAAAAGAAAAAAGGATCATATGTTACTTCCTCTTACAACTAAATATTTATCTTCTATTGTTCAAGAGAACTAAGGTAGTGACAGGACTATGGTACAGCGGGTGATAGCTGCATTTCTAATCAGATACCATCTGTGTTACACAGAGAAAATTATAGACAATTTGTTCATCACAATTAAAAGTTTATACACACACACAATCAGTGTGACCCAACAAGCATGAATTGGCATGACTTGAGCATATCAACATAAGTGCCCAGGAGTTTGAGGTTGCAGTGAACTATGATGCCAGGGCACTCTACTGAGGGCAACAAAGTAAGATGCTGTCTCAAAAATAAACAACAACAAAAAAAATACTTAAAAAAAAGACTCATGTATTTTAAGAAATATCTAAAAGGTCCACAGTTCGAGTTGGGAGGCAAAAAGAAGCATAAAATGACTATCCACACATATAGATCAACAAGTCACTGAAATCAAAGAACTTCAAACAACCAAACGTGGCACTGGCTCTGTGTGCAAGATCTCTAACACCATTAGTGAACAGAAAGTAGTGTTCTTAATGCAAGTGGGCTTCATTAGCTCTATGAATTTTTAGTGTATATTTAAGTACAGTTAATTGATAATTATAGAGCTACATATTTGGCTGAGATTTAACAAATTTAAACGAAGTAATTAAATGAAGAAAAAAAATCTAAAGGAACTTATTCTACATGCAATAGCTCTCCCCAAGTATTATGAAGCTAGAAAGCATCATTCATTCATGATCCAGTGCACTAATTTGTCAGTTTTTTAATCATCACTCACTCCACCTATCACTTACAACCAATCTTTCTCTTCTTCAAACAATCATTCATTAACTTAATAAATATTTAATGAGTCCTCACAATGTGCAAGGCACAAATAGAATCTGGGAACACCGTATTACCAAAATAGGTATACTTAAAAAAAGGAGGGACAAGGGCATTAATGGAGATAGTTACAGATCTTACTGTTTTTTGGCTTGTCAGTAGTAGTATTAATCCACAGGATGGGACAATGACCTACTACTCTTCCATTGAAAAGTTTAATGAAATGTGTTTTAATTTAAACCATCTTTTCGTTTTAACAACTAGGTATTTATAGAAAAATGCATGAAGACTAACAAGCCCCTGAAAACAGACATAGCCTTTCCACTGATGAGCTCATTGAGTCAAAGATATTATGCTACACCTTGTGAATTTAAATGTTGACCACTTAGGGAAAAAAACTACAACCATATGGGGCAATACTAGGGTTTCCTGTTAATGAAAACTTGAAAAATGCAAATTTTAAAAATAAAGTAGCACACAAAAGTCATATACTAACAGTATCCTTTGGATATTTGTATTTTCACTCCCTACTTAAAACTTTATTAGGAAGACAAGAGACCAAGATATATTCAAGGACTGCATGGCTTCAGAAAAGAGCAGGTTGAAAGCTTTAGAAGATACAAACATAGTTAACAACAAAGATAAGCAAGATACCCAGCAGAAGATACAAAAGACTTGGAGCACTATTGAAATTGATGGAGTATTATCTATACTCATGTCCTGACACTTCCTCACATTAAAGTATAAGAAGCCCTACTACTTAGGATACTAAACCTAATGCTTAGAAAAAAGGTATTTCAGAGTGAGGCCAGAATTTGGCGATCTGTATTAGTGGAATGAATTGAACCTCCCAAGTCATCTTTGTAATTTCCCACCAACCCTGACAGGAGCTAAGAGTCATAAACTAATGATTTTATTCATAGAGGTCTGGGTGGACCTTGAGGTATTTGTTTTAATATACACTTTGTACACAAAGGGACATGGAATTAAGTTCATTAATGGCAATTATCTTCTCATCTAAATAGTATAAAAACTATAAAGGGTATTCTCTTTGCCCCAAGAGAGAAGGGCAATTTCTGTCTTCTGGGGCCATGCTATACAATTTTTCTGGTGTTCTTAAGTCTCATTCAGTTCAACAGACTGCCAGTCAACAAAACCGTGATGCCCAAGTAAACGACCTATTCTTCCTCCTTATGACAATGCACCTATCTTAAGTATAGCCTTTCCATATAGTGAGATAGAAGGAGTTTACCTTTCCATATATCTTTCTTCCCACCTTAAAGATTACCTAACTAGTAAAAAATGAGAACAGGCGAAAGATGGTGGTCACAGTTATTTCTGCCACATTCTAAACACATATAGAATAACAGTTTCCATCACTGGAACAACTTTTAGAGGGGCAGCTCCTATTCTTATTTCCTGTATCTTAGATGGAGTATGAAATTATTGCAAATAAGGAGACTATCTTTAGGACATATCCCTGAAGTAAGAGATAAGAAAAATCATACAGAAGTGAAAGTGACCAAAAAAAAAGGGAATAGACTGACAAAATAAATAAGATGTGGAGAGAAGAAACACAGACCATTTACAAAAGAGGAAATACAATAAGAAAGAGGACATTACCTGGCCCCTTCCCCAACCCCACTTCACAGACCTGAAACACTCAGCCCTTGTTATTGAAAAGATATAGCTACAATGTGGATACTTTGGTACCTTGTCCCTGATAAGTTCAGTATCAAAGTGTAATGTTGCTAAAATAAACACCGAAGAACTAATCTTTAAAAGTATTATTTTCCCCTGGCTTTTGCCAGTAAACTTTTTAATAGTTGCTTTACAGTAATTTTGTGGTTTATTTAGTATTTCCTCAATAATTTAAATTTCTAACAAGAAAGAATTTTATGGATAAATTTCTAGGCATATTTCTCCCATGCTTCATAAGTGAATTTGAAAGGAAAATAGTAGTAATAACTAAAAATGGCATTCCAGGCTTTTAAAAAAAATCAATTTTATAAGGGCTAACAAGTGTTTTGGCATATACCAAATTCGAGGTAAAAACAATCTATCAAAACTAGTAATAAAAATAATTTCTCAGTACTGCAATTTCATAAACAAATTAGGATTTTTTTTAAAAATAATCATTTAAAAAATGGATTATATTGGATGTATTTTTTCATATAAATTCCAATACTTCTGACTTTGGTTATGTTAGTCCATATGTTAAGTAGAACATACTAGTGAAGAGAACTGGTTTTCATTTTCACGTATCCATCCACCTAGCCATTTGATATGAATTACATCAAGTCATTCTGCATTTGCATTAATGTTCTTTAGGTGAATTACAATATAAATTTTTAAAATAATTTGCCTATGCAGCAATTGTACTGAGGTGGGTGAAGGCATGAGTGAACTAATTAGGAGAACCAAATGAGAAGCCTCACTTATACAAATATACAGAAGGAGAAGTTCAAAAGAAAAGTTAAGACTCACTGTTTACCAGAAAAGAAGTACACAATTGTTTTATCCCCAAAGGAATGCCAATTCTTAACAAAATAAATAAAATGGAAGATTTACTACGGACTTTTAACCTAAAGATGAAGAAAAAAATGTTAGTCAATAATAGTAAACAGTTCATGCAACTGTAAGGAAAGCAATATTGCACTAGACGGGGAACTTTAGGGGACTAATCCACCTCTGTCATTGACTCAAAGTAACCAGCCATTTCCTGTATGCATTGGCAAACCTGGCTTGCTCTACGTTCCGGCAGGTGGACAACACTTGATCAATGAACTTGTGCTCCATTTCTAGGCCAAGGGAGTCTGGAGCTGGGGTCCGCTTCAGGCGTTTAGTTTCCTGGGAATAGCCTTGCCTGCTTGAGTCATTCAGTCCATCCACTTCCATGGCCTGAGACAATTGGGGGCCTGCTGGGATAAGGTGCAAGTCACTCAAAGTCCCCCCACGGCTGTCTGCAGGTGACAACTGGGTCATGTTGTGAGTAAACCTACCATGTAAATGATGCTGAAGATAGAAAACATGCCGCCTGTGATGGAGGGAAGAAGAGAATAAGGAAAATCACATTAATAAATGACGCTTTTCAGGAAAAAAAAAAGTTGGTTATTTCAAAACAAAGAGCACTCAGTACAGTTATCTAGGGAAAGGAGGATGAACAGTTGAGACAAAGTCACTTAACTATAACATGAAACTAGAAATAGGTCTTAGCTCACTTGTTACATAACAGAACCAAAGATTAGCCTCCTTGATACTTTAGAAGTGATTTAGAAATAAGGGATTAAATAGTTCCTTTAGAGACACAGCACACCACTGTGCCATGAAAGGATCTTAGGTGAGCCATGAAAAATTTTAAAGATCATTAAATTAAGTTCAAAAGAAGTTCAAAGCACAGTAAGTATATTCTTTCTCTTTTTTTTTGATCAACATAATTGAAGTGTGCCGTGAAAGGTTAACTATAGGTTCAAGTGTGCCATGTGATAAAAAAGGTCGAAAAACACTGCTCTAGAGGCTTACTCCATGGCCTTTACTCAATGCTTTAATAAAAGATCTGCTGCAATTGGTTTTATTTTCTAGAAACCAAGTGAACTTTCTCTTAAATCCACTACTATAGTTTTGAATATCAATATGCATTGGGGATGTCCTGGGATGCGTATATTAAGAGACACAGTTCCTGTTCTCACTGTAATAATGATTCTTCTGCCCTTAAAATCACCTGAAGTGTTTATTAAAAATGAAAGTACATGTTCATAATCTCCAAAAATTTTGATTCAGTGGAGGGCACATTTACTGTACATGATAAGATAAACTATATAGGTTCTGAGCTGTTATATCTCATCATTTATTTTAGCAACTTCACTGAGAATTTTATTCATTTTCCTGAAAATTCTGAAGTAGACCGGGAGCACATAATGTATCCATTTTATAGAGGGTAAAACTTAAAGGATAGATAAGCTGCCTCCTGGTGGCAAGTCAGCAGTAGAAACTGGCCTGTGTAATACAGGCATACCTTGTCTTATTATACTTTGGTTGTGCCTCACAGCGATTGCATTTTTAACAAATTGGTTTGTGGCAACCTTACCATGAGCCAAGTCTATCAGCACCATTTTTCAAATAGCATATGCTCACTTTGTTTCTGTGTCTCATTTTGGTTATTCTCCCAATCTTTCAAACTTTCACTGTTGTTATGTCTGTTATGGTGAGCTGTGATCAGTGATCTTAACGGTACTATTGTAACCATTTGGGGGTATTAACCACACTCATTTAAGATAGTGAACCTAATTTCTAAATGTTATGTGTGGTCTGACTGCTCCACCAATCAGCCATCTCTCCCCCCATCCTCAGGCCTCCTGATATTCTCTAAGACACAATGATACTGAATTTAGGCTAATAACCCTACAATGGCCTATAAGTATAAAGTGAAAAGAAGAGTCACATGCCTCTCACTTTAAATCAAAAACTAGAAATGATTAAGCTAAATAAGGAAGGCACGTTCAAAGCCAAGACAGGTAGGGAGCTGGGCCACTTTCATTAAACTGGCATGTTGTGACTGCAATGGTGGAGTTTTTGAATGAATTTAACAGTGCTACTCCAGTGAATACATGAACAAGAAAGTGAAAGATAAACTTATTGCTGATATGGAGAAAGTTTTAGTGATCTGGAAAGAAGATTAAACCAGCCATAACATTCTGTTTAACGAGACCAAGGCCCTTGTGCTCTTCAATTCAATAAAGCCTGAGAAAGGTGAGAAGGCTGCAAAAGAAGAGTATGAAACTAGCAGAGGTTGGTTATAAGGTTTAAGATGCCATCTTCATAACAAGAGTGAAGGGTAAAGCAGCAAGTGCTGATGTACATCTTGCAGCAAGTTATCCAGATGATCTAAGACACCTGATAAAGGTAGCTACACTAGACTCTAGAGTTTTAATGTAGATGAAACATCTTCTATTGGAAGAAGATAGTTAGAGAAAAGTCAATGCCTGGCTTCAAAGCTTCAAAGGACAGACCACCTTTTTTTAGTCGGTAGGAGCTACTGCATCTGGTGATTTTAAGTTAAAGCCAATGCTCATATACCATTCCAATCATCCTAGATCCCTTAAGAATTATTCTACTCTGCCTATGCTCTATTAGTAGAACAAAGCTAAGATGAAAGAGGACAGATGTTGATAGCTCATCTGTTTACTGAATAGTTTAAGCCCACTGTTGAGAGCAATTGCTCAGAAAATAATTCCTTTCAAAATCTTACTAACTGATAATAAAGCTGATCACTAGAGAGCTCTGACAGATACATATAACATTAATGTTGTTTCCATGCCTTCTAGTATGACAACTATTTTACAGCCCATGAATCAAGGAAGAACTTAGACTTTTCAAGTCTTATTATTTAAAAAATACATTTCATAAGGCTATTGCTGCCAACAACAGTGATTACTTTGATGTATTGGACAAAGTAAACTGAAAACCTTCTGCAAAGGATTCACCATTCTAGATATCATTAAAAACATTAGTGGAAGGAGGTCTAAATATCAATGTTAACAGTAGTTTGAAAGAAGGTGATTATAATTCTCATAGATAACTTTGAAGACTTCAGGGGAGGAAGTCACACCCAATGTGGTGGAAGAAGCAACAGAAGAAGTGGAACCTGAAGATGTGACTGACCTGGTGTAATTTCAAAATAAAACTTGAAAGGATGAAGAATTATTTCTTATGGATGAAATGGAATCTGCTTTTGATGAAGATGCTATGAACACTGTTGAAATGACAACAAAGGATTTAGAATATTAGATAAACTTAGTTGATCTGGCAGGATTTGATAGGACTGACTCTAACTTTGAAAGAAGTCCTACTGGGGGTAAAATGCTATCAAACAACATTGCATGCTACAGAGAACTCTTTCATGAAAGGAAGAGTTTGTTGAAGTGAGGAGGCAGACTGCATTGTTGTCTTATTTTAAGAAATTGCTACAGCCACCCCAACCTTTAGCAACCACCACTCTGATCAGTCAGCGGCTACCAATATCAAGACAAGACTCTCCTGAGCAAAAAGATTGATTCGCTAATGGCTCAGAGAATTGTTAGCATTTTTTATTAATGAAGTATCTTTTAAATTGTAAGTATACTTACATCTTATCTTTTAAATTGTTAAGTATACTTACATACTTACTTTTTAGGCATCACAGTATTGCACAGTTAAAAGTCTACAGAAGAGTGTAAATATAACTTTCATATGCACTTGGAAGTCAAAAAATTCATGTGACTCTCTTAAGTTTGAGAGTCTGGAACTGAACCCATAATATCTTTGAGCTATGGCTGAAGCAATAAAAGTCTGTAACAACAAAATAACCTTCAAGTTAGGATCTATCTTCTTTCTTGAAAATGTGAAATAAGAATACCTTGATTTTAACAGAAAAAGAGAATTATCTACTTATGAAGAAAAGATTGTTTTCTGTCTTCTGATTATATTTAGCACAGGATGGCAATCGGGTTCCCTCAAATATATTACAAGAAAGACTAGAACAGAAAAAGGGGGAACATCTCAATAGAAATATATTTTCAGAAATATACAAATTAAAAAAAAAATGCCTATCTCCAGGGGCAGCGCCTGTGGCTCAAAGGAGTAGGGCGCCAGCCACATATGCCTGAGGTGGCGGGTTAAAAAAAAAAAACAAAACCAGTCTCCTGACTGGCAGAGGCAAATCTTTTGTCTAGAAATAGAATCCTACAGCCTGAAGTAGAGAATCTGTATGAATGAAGGTAGAGATGTCTCCAAATAAAAGAAGATCTAAAACAAATAAAGCAAGGAAGGGGTTCATATACCTGGACTTCATTCCAACGTGAAACGTACTTTACTATCAAATGTACTCAAAACTCAAGTTAATAGATGGTTTATACACTTTTATTCCTCTCTACCAGTCTTTCTCTGTTCCCAAAGAGAAATTCTCTTACACTTTAAGATAATAAAAAAGCATCAAGAAAGTATACCTAAAAGTAAGTTAATTTGCAGATTAACAGGATCTGAAAAATGATAAAGCTTACCTTATTCTCTAGGTCTTCTCAATAGACTCAATCCTACTGTGCACCAAAATCAGGTGTTAAGAGTTTTTTTTTTTTAGAAAACAAGGCAATGCTTTATCTTAGATATGCTAAATAAAAGGATTTCCAAGAAGGAAGCCTGGAAACTGTTGTTACTATCTTATTTTCCTTGTTTTTGTTTTATTTTGAATGTAACACATATTATTCTTTTACACAGTCATGGTTGAATACCACTGTCCTAAACTGGATAGTGGTAATCAACAGGCAAAAGATCTGCAAGAGCAACCTCACACTGCTGATGGTGATGATGACGACAATGATATGGTTAACAGGAACCCTTTCACGTTCACTCAGTCAAAGCTCTATAATCAGATGACTATGTTTACTCAAATAGGCAAGAATTAGGTGTAACTCCTCCTGTAGCTCTGATAAGGACATGCAGAAGGGAAAATGGATTTTCCTTTCTCTTACCTATGACACCAAAGGGTTTCATGTCCTGGGTAGGAATCGATAAGATCAGTGCTGAATTCAACTTCTTCTTCTAGAAGATGAGGAAGATTTATCCTTGGTTCCTCTGTTGAAACTGCCGCTTCTTCATCTTTTGGAAGAACTAGGGCTGGTTCACTTCTCAAAGGGTTTTGCTCCAATACCGAATTGTCTATCACAGTTTGGCTAACCAAAGATTTTAACAAAAACTGGCGGTAGTGAAATCCACTGTGGTCTGAAACGTGCATGGATGCCCAATGTTTAGTAGAAGACAGTTCATCAAGAAGAATCTTGCAGGAAGAAAAAAGGGTAGTGAGAAGGGAATAACCCCCAATTTTTCTTTTTCCACTAATCCCTGTGATTTCTCTTTGGTTTGTTCCTTGTTTCATTGACAATAACATCCTTACCATTATTTTGTGTATAATGTGTTGTCACTCAGTAGATGCTTAACACATGCTACTTTACCTTTTCCCTCATAAAATGACAGTTAAAAAAGAAAACAAAACAGAATTGAGGACTTGTCATTCTTTCTCTGGTATAGGCGCAGAAAATTAAAATTCTAAAATAATGATGAACATTAGGGTGTTCATTTACAAGTAATTCTTTTGTAAAAGGAAAACTATAAATTCAGATGTTACTTCGATACACCTTTCTTTTACATTTAACAAATATGTATAACATCTAACTTATTACCCAGTCAACAGACTCAGTGTAATTATTTGTTTGTCACTGTTAAGTTTCACAAGGGCAGAGACCATGTCTGTCTTTTTTTTCTTTTTCTTTTTTTCAATGGTCCTGCTTATACTAGTAACCATGTCTGTCTTTTTAACTACTTAATTGTAAGGAGTTAGCACAAAAACACGATGTGTGAACAACAGGATTTTTCAAGAGCTCATGACTTTCACCATTCATCTCAAACTCACTTACCACCAATAATAAATAGGTTTTTTAACAGAAGAAGTTCGGCAATAAATTGTTTAAATCTTTGTACTAACAATCCTATAAACAAAAAAATTCAAATGAAATTATTTTTAAAAGCAGCATTTACGAAAAAAAAATATCTGGCAGTGTCTTGGACAGGTAGCAAATGTTAATCAGTTTTGATCAGATTGATCTACCACATTCCATTAGAAGATTTTCTGACCAGCTAAGGAAAAAAAGACACACTTGTAAACAGTGAACAATATAGGCAGTATAATGCCAAATGACACCCTTATAGGCTTGTCAAGGGTCCCAAGCAAATGCAACTTCTTACATCTCTTTACTCCTATACAAAAAGCTTTCCCTATTCTGAACCTCCAACATATTTGACATACTTGTGTATTCCACCATATATATTAAACAATTTTCTGTGCATCTGTTCATTTTCATTAAACTCTGCAAGTACTTAAGATATCTATTTATTCCTAATTGATGTTTCAATCCCCTACACCCACTGGCATCAGAGTAGATACAGATCTTAACATTATTATATCTTTGAAGCATTTACTTGCAGGACATTTAGGCTATAATACAGCAGCCTTTTATCTGTAGTATGGCTTCTTAATGTGGACTGAAAAAGGGCTCCGCTTGATAAAAATGAACTTACATAATATGAAAAAACTTTAGATTATTTCTTATGGGATATTTCTATATATGAAACCTGTGATTTATTGTTTAATTTTACATATACTGAAAGTATTCAACAAAATCAATTTGATGCCTTAAAAAAATTCCTAGACATTTCTAGAGAAAAATCCACTACATTCTTCTTAAACATGAATATTAAACCAAAGAAGAAACTTTTAACAGGAATCTAGGACATTTTCTTATTAAAATAAAAAGGCATATGAATAAAGCCAATGATTTAAACAAAGACAGCAATTATTTTATGTAATCAGCAGCTGAGCATGGTGGCTCATGCCTGCAATTTCAGCACTTTAGGAGGCCAAAGAAAGAAGATTGCTTGAGCCTAGGAAGTGGAGGTTACAGTGAGCCACCCTCAGGCCACTGCACTCCAATGGGTGACAGAGTGAGACCTTGTCTCTGATGATGATGATGATGATAGAAAATTAAAGATATATAGCTTAAATTAAGGTACTGACTGAATGACCTTTATATGATATTCCTTAAATTTCCTTATTCTTTTCCAACTTCCATATAAAAATGGACAAGTGAATAAATAAAATACAAGAAAGAAAACTAAACAAGCAGGGCTACAAAATAGAGGATCAACAGGTTGAAAATAAAAGACTACTGCAAATGTACATGGCACAAGTCTTACAAATTTGATTTTTCTTCTCATTTTGTTAAAGTGATAACAAAATGAATGATAAGAAAATGATCATTATAGAAGACTCTAATAATATAGAACAATGTAAAAAAAAAAAATAAAAATCACCCATGATCCTATTGGCCAGAGATCATTACTCTTAACATTCTGGCATAAAATCACTCTTCAGATTTTTTTCTGTGCATGCATATGAGCAGAGTTTATTTTTTAACACAAATTTGGGATACTCTTTTGTACTGTTTTTATTCTATTTAAATTATAAACATATTCCTATGGCATTAAATATTATAATAGAGTATTTCATCCTCAGGATTATAAGTCAACCATTCCCCTATTTATTTCTACTCTTGTATACCAAACACTATATAAACCTATGTGCTAATTATTTATTTAGGAGAAATTTCTAGAAAGATACTTGCTGAAATAGAAAAAACATATAAGTTTCTTGATGTATACGGCCAAAGTGCCCTCCACAAAGGCTGCATTATTTATACTCCTTTTGGAAGTAAATATTAATGCCTATTTCCTAAATTCCTAATAAATATTTTAATCTTCACTAATG
Organism: Arctocebus calabarensis; assembly: GCA_963573935.1. NCBI lineage: Eukaryota > Metazoa > Chordata > Mammalia > Primates > Lorisidae > Arctocebus > Arctocebus calabarensis. Next base: position 25,865 of record CAUYON010055255.1, read on the forward strand.
TATTAAGTAGAAAATCACATTTTATCTTAATTTACACTTTGTTAATCATCATCAAGGCTAAATGTTATTTCTTATGATTATTTTTCCTTTTTCATTTATGAATTGTCTATTTTTGCCTAATTACCTAGTATAAAATGAACTCCCTAATTTACTATTTGTGATAGTCTTTCTCCTTCTCCTCATGGGTTTATAAAGAGTTCTTATTAAAATGGCACTGTAATCCTAGTACTCTGGGAGTCTGAGGTGGGTAGAATGCCTGAGCTCACGAGTTTGAGACCAGCCTGAGCCAGAGCAAGACCTCGTCTCTAAAAAACAGCCTGGCATTGTGGCAGGCGCTTATAGTCCCAGCTACTTCAGAGGCTGAGGCAAGAGAATCACTAGAGCCCAAGAGTTCAAAGTTGCTATGAGCTGTCACACCATAGTACTCTACCGAGAGTGACAAAGTGAAATGCCATATTCATCATTCATGAAATCTGTCCATATTATTTATGTATTGGGATTTGTTTTTGAGCTTTATATTCTCTTCCATTACTGAGACTATTTTCACTACTCTTAATAGACATTTAAATATCTAACTGTATACGTAATGTTCCGTTTTTCCTTTTTCCCAACAATTTCTTAAAGTTTTATTCTTTCTAATGAATTTTAAAAGAAATTTTTAAAGTTAAAAATAAATTAGTAGTTATCTCATTTTAAACACTCATATTCCCCCTCAAAAAGTCCCATTCTTATTTATAAGTCAATCTTCATCCCCCTCCCCCCAGCTTCTGATATCCGCTAATCTGCTACGTCTATTCTGAACATGTTATATAAATGGAATCATATAACATGTGGCCTTCTGAATCCGGATGCTTTCAATCAGCACAATGTTTTCAAGGTTCATGCACATTACAGCATGTGTCAGTTCTTCATTTGCTTTCTATGGCCAATCTTCCAGTTTATGGATATGTCACATTTTGTTTTCTATTCCTCAGATGGTAAACATTTGGGATGCTACCCTTTTTGTTGGCTATAATGAATAATTTGGCTATAAAGGTCTTTTATAAAGCTTTGGTATGAAATGTCATATATGGCAATTGTTTTAAGAATACAATATATTATTAACTATAATTTTTTCCCATATATGGAAATCTTGTTTAATTTTTTTGAGGAAATGCCCAACTATTTTCCACAGTAGCTGTACCATTTTACATTCCTACCAGACCCATATATAAGGGTTCCAATTTCTCTACATCCTCCCTTATAAGGATCCTCAAATATAAGACTTATATTCCCTGTGTTTATTTTAGCCATACTTATTGGTGTGAAGTGGTATCTTACTCACTGTGGTCTTAATTTACATTTCCCTAATGGTAATGATACAGAATATCTCTTCACATGCTTACTGGCCATTTGCATATCCTTTTTGAATAAATAGCTCTATGTGCCTTTTCAGGTGACATACCACATCAACTTTTTAATGTTTTTTTTTTTTTTTTTTTAGAAATAAGGTCTTATTCTGTCACCTACTCTAGAGTGCAGTGGCTGCATCATAGTTCACGGTGACCTCAAAATCTTGGGCTCAAGTAATCCTACCTCAGCCTCCTGAATAGCTAGGACTATAGGCATGTGCCACCATGCCCAGCTGATTATTTCATTTTTTGTAGAGGCAGGGTCTCACTACGTTGCCCAAGGTAGCCTCCAACTCTTACCCTCAAGCAATCTTCCTGCCTTGGCCTCCTAAAGTGCTGGGATTACAGGCATGAGCCCCTACACGTGGCCACAATGTTAGCTTTTAATTTGCTAGTAGTAATAAACTCTACATAACTGTGTGAGTCTTTCCTCCCACCCTACTCTCAAAATTAAGAGTATTTTAAAATGTACTTAAATATGTTCATTTAAACATGCAAACATCATAAGGAACATAAAATTGAAAACTAAAGTCTTACAACTCTACCCCAACAGCACTACTAACCATTCTTTATTCCAAACCCTTTTTTCCTAACTAGAAAACTAATATACACTCCTTATAAAAAAAAAAAAAAAAAATACCTCTAACACTGTGTTAAATATGTGCTGAGCACTTAACTGTGTGATAAGCACTGTTTCAAACACTTTAGTGTTTGCTATCTCATTCAATGCTAATAAATATATTAAAAATTATATGAGGTCTACTCCATATTTAGTTTTATATCCTTAACCTATTGCAAACACTTTTCTTTAATCTTCTAAAATATAATTTTCAGTTGCAATAGAATGGACTGTAGAGTAACTAATCCTCTCACTCTTAGAGGATTATAGTCATTCTTCTTTTCCACTATTATAAACTCTATGTATAAACTTTCATATTTAATATAATAGGTAGCATTTATTAAGCACTTAGTGCACTGTAATAACCACTTTCTGTGGACCATCTTGTTCAATTTGCATCACTCAATGAGATAGGAACTGTCATCACTCCCATTTTATTGGTGAGGAAACTGAAGTTTGGGAGAGGCTAAGTAACTTCCTCAAGGCTATAAAACAAATTAGGCTATAAACCAATTATTAGGTCTTTATGACTACTGAGTGAAGGCTTTAATCACTACCCCTTACTTCATCTCCCATTATTTCTTTAGGATGAATTCCTGGAAGCAGACTCTTAAAGTCGAACACTTTTTAAAAAAAAGTGTGATAAATGCTGCCACGTTACACTTATAATCAGTAAGATTATAATAATTTTTACAATGCTCATTTTCATACCCTTACCAATACTGGATACTAGCACTTTAAAAAAATCATTTTCAGTTTTCTAATTTTCTAAATAACATGAGCTAGCATTATATTGTGATTACCTTCTCTAATAGACAAAGCATAGTAGAACATGTTCTCTTAGCTGGGCCAATGACTTACAACAAGAGAAAGGAGATTTTGCAAATTTGGCACTCTTCACTGAAAACAAGAGAGTGAAATATGCTGCAATGTTAGTGGGGACAGGAAGAACTGCCCCACAAGGGCAGGTCAAGGGAGGCTGATAATGCATAAGCCCAGGAGAGGACCCAGGCAGCTGAGCCAACATGCTTTCAATGAGTTGTCATCTTTAACATCATCAGATGGTCTCAAGTAACCAAGAATTTCACCTGGATCTTTCATGCCTGATTTTATGAGAATGCCACTTGAAAAGGTCCCTATCATGGCAGGAAAATTTCCAGAGACCTCCCAGTTCACCTGAACTCTGCCCTCCTTTTTTATTCTTTTTTAAAAGAAAAAACAAACTTGTATTTTACTGCCTTCCTTTTTTTACGCCCAACCATTCTCATGCCCCTTCCCAACCCCACACACTATCAAATTGTGGAGCTGAGGGGCTCTAAATCACTCAGTATTTCCCAACAACCCACCAGATAACTTGTACTTACTTCTCCAGACTCAAGAGCTGGAGAGCTGTTTCCAAACAGCCTGCCTGGATGAGGAGCCATTTCTCTGCCTTCCCACTGTATTCAGAGCTTCCTCACTTCCTTCAAATGTTACACAACTTTGTAATTGTTGATTTACTTCTTCAACTATTTTTTAAATTATGCTGTTTTGTAATTGTTGGTCCACTTCATCAATCAGATTCTCAATTTGTTAAGTGTGAATACTCTGTCTTTATTGACACACCCGTACACAGGACAGTGGCTGGGAATGACAAGGTTTCAGTACTTTTTCATGAATAAGTTACACTGAATTGGATCAAGCAAACTGGAAGCCAATTTCACCTAAACTTTCTATCTATGAGACAACAGAGAAAGAAACTAGAATAGAGTGAGCTGCTATCAGGTGCCTAGTACTTCACATACATTAACTCAAGCAACTCTCATAATAATGCACTACAGCAGGCTATAGAGTCCTAAAGCCTTACTTTCCACACATAGCTAGTAGGGCCATAATCCAAACCCAGGTTGATGTGATTATAAGCCTTTACCCTCTCTACTCCATCAGACAGCGGCTGCTCTTTCAGAGTTGTTAGTTTGAAATCCCCTGGACGTGAAAACGCTATTTGTCCTGGGGGAATCGCTGGCTAAAAAACAAAGAAGGGAGAAAAATCTGGGAAGGAAGATGTCAGAAGAATGGTATGAACAAATAAAATTACAGAATGCTTCCCTGCTTAATCTAAAAGCACCATGTAGAGTGCTACTTCAACTTTACCTCTTTTAACTGTCCCAAGCCTAAGAAACTTTTTGGATAAGTACCTTAGATTTTTATGGTACGGAGATATAAGAAAAAAAATTGAGGCACTTTAGTATATAAGAAGGAACACAGGGATACCAGGCTCTCAGTATGACAATAAGTGGTGCAAAGATAGCTAAGTCTAAGCCATCAAAATTCTCTGCAAAATTCCATATCCTCATTTCTATACTGAAAGGATTAGGCTGGGATTTCCAACCTGGATCTGCATCCAAATAATCCCCTGAGCCTGTGGAACATACTGATCTCTAGATCCCATCCTCATTCTGATTTAGTAGGCATGGAGTGGAACTTAGGAATCTCCAAGTAAATTACAGCTCAGCCAAGTTTGAAAACACCTGGGTGAGATGGTCTGCCTCTGGTCCTCCTCCCCACTTCCAGGACAGAATAGTGCGAAAAGATCAAGTGACTCAGCATATTAAGTCACATGATCAAAGGCTACCAACCAAACAGCAATTCTAATTCTATCAGGCTTAATAATTCCTGCCATAAGTTATGCTCAGTCTTCCTTGATTGGTTAAATTTCCCTTTGTTCTACCAATGCACTGAATTTTAAGTATGCCAAAAACTGTATTGGTGGGAAAGGTAAACATTTTTTTTTTTTAGTTGCTACGGTTTCTCTGAGGGTAGCAGCTGTCATGACCTTCTTGAGCTATTAGATCATTAGTTTCCTCAACTCCTTTAAAGCTCTCCTGAGGATGAACTGCAACCAGAAGAATTTAACTGCAGATGGGCAGTCTGCCCAAGAGATTGAACGATGTCCTACCTTGACATCTAGCTTAGCCAAGTGTTGTAAAACCCAGATGCGATGGGACCAGGCATTATAGTTGCTTGGGTATCTCCCTGCTGCTTCACCACAGACCTCCATCTCTTCTTGTATTAGCCTCAGTGTCCTTTCTGCAGGAATTGTTCCCAGGTTTCCTTTGGTTACAAAGGAAGGCAAGGAGGTTTCCAGAATTAGCTGTTGTAGCACCCATCGCCTGTTAAGGTAACATGTAGGAAAGAGAATGAGGAAAGAACATAAACCAGAAAGGTTATTGTTTTTAATTTAATTTCCATTCACAGATAATGCAAAATAACATAAGCTTAGGAGTTTGGTGAAGATAGGTAGGGGATGTTGTTTTACATTTTTTAAAGATAAACTTAGCAGTAATAGATGAAGCAAAGGGTGGGGGAACAGAAACAGAAAAAAGTTCTTTATAAAATTTTAAAATCTGTCAAAAAGAAATGGCATTAGTTCTAAAACGGTAACTGCAAAACTTCATCTGGTCAGGAAATATAAAGGCAACTAGTCTGTATGTCTGTGTGTGTGGTACTGATGGTAGTGGTGAGGGGGCATAGACTAATGGCTGGTAAATACAGAGGGTGTCAAAAAAAAAAGAAGTATGTATATTTTAAGAAAGGAAAAACTGTATTATAATTTTAATACTCAATATGTACTGGTTACAAAAGATGAATACAAGTCACATCAAGCACCTCTTATAATTGCACAAATTAAATGTGACCTGAGTATTACAACTTTTTTTTTTTTTTTTTTTTGAGACAGAGTATCCCTATGTGGCCTTGGTAGAGTACCATGGCATCACAGCTCACAGCAACCTCAAACTCTCGAACTTAAGCAAATTCTCTTGGCTCATTCTCCCTAGTAGCTGGGACTACAGGCGCCCACCACAATGTCCGGCTATATTTTTGTTGCTGTTGTTGTCACTGTTTAGCAGGGCCCAGACCAGATTCAAACCCACCAGCCCTGGTGCATGTGGCTGGCGCCCTAAGCACTAGGATGGGCACTGAGCCGAGTATTCCAATTTTAATACAGGTTTTTCCTTTCTTAAAATGTACACAAATTTTTTGGCACTCTTTGTATCAGAGGAGTCAAAGTTCACATCTTTAATTATATGTGCATCCCTTACTCTATATACATGTTTGAAACAAGAAGATGTATTTTAACAGCTTTTTAAGCAAATTTCTCTATTATAGCATAAAATCTGGAAAAAAAGAAATAGAATACAATTAGTTAAATCATTAAAGAGTTTCAAAATGCCCTTATCCACAGATTTTCCTTTGGTCTATTTAAGATTTGTATTAGCAAATAAAAAGCATTAAGAAAGTATTTCTAACTTTAATGTCTTTAATTTATACAAATATTTTCCTTATGTAAAAGCACTCTTTCAGACTAAAAATTTCTAATCAAAAGTTCCAGCCCAGACCCGCCAAACAACAATGATGGCAGCAACCAAAAAATGGCCAGGCCTTGTGGCGGGCATCTGTAGTCCCCGCTACTTGGGAGGCAGAGGCAGGAGACTCGCTTGAGCCCAGGAATTGGAGGTTGCTGTGAGCTGTGATGCCACGGCACTCTACCCAGGGTGACAGCTTGAGGCTCTGTCTCAAAAAAAATAAATAAATAAATAAATAAAAATAAAAAATAATAGAGACCCTCAAATGTCAGCATATTAAAATATTTTTTCTGTGTCGGTTTAGTTTCTCCAGAGAAAGATCTGCTCATCTCCTGCCTAAAGTAGCAACGGTCT
>CAUYON010055257.1:0-44705 GCA_963573935.1 Arctocebus calabarensis
GATCGCCAAAATGTGGGAACAACCTAAATGCCCACCAATCCAGGAATGGATTAACAAGCTATGGTATATGTACACTATGGAATACTATTCAGCCATTAAAAAAATGGATACTTACAGCCTTTGTATTAACCTGGATGGAAGTGGAACACATTATTCTTGAGAGTAAAGCATCTAAAGAATGGAGAAGCATGAATCCCATGTACTCAAGTTTGATATGAGGACAATTAATGACAATTATTGACAGGGTGGGAGTGACGTACGGGGAGAGCAGTGAGTGGAAGAATGCGGGTGGGGTGGGTAAAGGAAGAGCAGAGAGAGGGAAGGAGTGAGGGGGGTGGGGTCTTGGGGTCTTGGTGTGTGCCACACCTTTTGGGGGCAAAACACGATTGTAAGAGGGACTTTTCTCAACAAATGCAACCAGTGTAACATGGTTTCTTGTACCCTCAATGAATCCCCAACAACAACAACAACAACAACAACAACAAAAAGATATTGACGTTTTGGAATGATCTCATAACTCATTCAGGGACTATTTTGTTTTCATTCTCCCTTTTTTCCTACTCCCTTGAATGCTTGGGATGGTTCAAAATTCTTATCTTCAATTTTTGAAATTCTTTCTTCTCCCTGTTCAGCTCTATTACTTAGGGTCTTTACTGTATTTTGAAGATCCTCAAATGCCTTTTCCAATTCCTTAAGCTCTTCTATATCTTTCCTCATTATGTCCCTAGCCTTGGTGACTTTATGTTTGAATTCATTAATTTCTTGAGACAACTTTTGAACTATTTTTTGGATTTCTATTTTCATCTTTTCCTCCATTCCAATCATCTTATTAGCCATCTCCACTCTAAATTCTATTTCTGTCATTTCAGCAATTTCTCTATGGATGGTATTTTCTGTTGGAGGAGGGTTGATCTACTCTGGTACGTTATGTTGCCAGAGTTCTGCTGGTATCTCCCCATGAGTATTTTTAGCTTTTTGTTTTTTAATGTATTAATTATTGTTTTACTTGAAATGATATGTTGCCCCTAAATAATTATTGAGAGATAATTTAATTGGGGATCCTTAGGAAACACTGTACTAACCTATTTGGCAATTAAAACTGACATGGTGAGACTGCAAGTGGGAGGCCGCATGAAGTGGAGCTAACCATCCCTTCTCCACTGAGCTGGGGCTTGTTATTATGCCTTTTCCCCCAAGCCTCACAAAGGTTCCCTTTCAGGCTGCAGTCAGAGATTCTGAGGCCCCACTTTGTGAGATAGTGCAAGCTGGCTCTGGCTTAATGTCAGCCTGCCCTCTACCCAATCCTAAGTAGTCTCAGTATTTTGATGGAATCTCTGCTGAACAAAGATACAAACACCTGCAGCCCCACCCACTACTGGTGACAGCTGGAGGAGGGGAATCCAAAGACAGACATGCTGAATCTGCTCCAACCCCCACCCCACTGCAACTGAAACAAAGTCAAGCACGCGGTGAACCCACAGCTCCAAACAGCTGTGGCAAAAGGACAGGAGTCCATGGATGGCTCTAGCAGAGGGTTCCAGTAAAACTTACTCAGACAGCATGAGCAACACCTGCACAAAAGAATTCAGAGGGTTTCTAGGCTACTAGGAAATGGAAATCCACAGTCAATTCTGTCTGAGAGCTCTTAGAGGGCTGGAGAAGGGTCTTTTCTAGTGGGAAAGAGTCAGAATAGTCCACCCTTCTACCTGCTGAAGTTAGGAGCTGCTTCACCACTGTTTCCATGCTGCAACTCAGTGGCCCACACAATGCCCCAGCCTCTCAGGGAACTTGCCTCTGGCCTCTGCAGGGGGCAGTCCATCAGACAACTAGGATACAGGAAAGGGTGAACTGTGGGATCAAGACTACACAGAGAATATTTGTTCACTTTTGCTGTAAGTAGTATGGGGCCTGGGCTCAGAGATGGAACCTACCTGGTGCAAGGGGACCAGGAATTAGTGGCTCTCTCCCATGGGGTGAGGTGAAAGGTCCTTTGTTCTCTGCTCATTGGCAGAAAACCAGCCATGGACCGCCCAGTTGGGGGAAGTGTCTCTTGGCAACAGAAGCCTTCCTACTAGTTGCTCTGTACATGATCTTTGTTATCTTTCTTCCTCTTTCTCAGCCTCAAAGCTTTTAAGCAGGGATGATGTGCATTTCACTTTCTTCTCCCTGAGCTAACTCTCCACTATCTGCTTTTCTGAGTTCACTGCAGTCCAATATCTCTTTCTCTGGATAGGAGCTTCTGGCAAAACTTACTTTTAGTCAGCTGTCTTGACCCCTCCCAAATCAATTTATTTCTTACAGCTTCTTACTGAATCTGTCCCAAGTAAGTGTTTTGAAGAGTGCTAAACATCCAGTTTTAACCATTTCCCAATACTTGACATTTTAATAACAGTAATAACACAGAGAAAGTATGGCATTAGTTTTATTAGGACAAAACTTGATTCTTCAGTTTAAACAATAGCTATAAACTTATAAACTTAAGTTAAAGTCTTTAAATTCTACCACATTATAAGCTTAATGTGGTAGAATCTCATAATAATGTGTTAATATTAGCCATTTTCTAAAAATGATTCCTTTTTGAAAGTTGAACATTAGATACATGTTTATTTTTTTTCATTACTAGGACTTTAAATGTCACAAATTACCCATAGTATCAGGATAAATACTTTGTCTTCATTAGTCTAACCAAGGGAGGAATCATATTAATATTTAAATTTCAATAATTAAACATTTTGTCATTGAGAATTATAATGGTAATTATGATGAATCTCTAGAAAAAATTTTAGCTACTGGAGATTATTTATAATCAACAATATGCAATAATTTACATTTTTTATGTGTAGATTTTAATTTATTATTAGTTTTTATTTTTTTAATAAGTAGATTTTTTCTAAACTAAGTTTCCAAAGATAACTCAGAAAGTCTGCTGAGGAAAATGTGCATTTTTTTCTTCTCCAGAAAAGATTATTATACAAGAGCTAAAAAAAAAAAATTTTTATATCACTGACTCTGGAGTCCAGCAAGGAAAACTATGGCAAGGTTTTTCTTTTAATTTATGAGTTTTTAACAGAAAATAATTTATAGAAATCAAGTATTTTCTGTGTTATAAGAAATTATGTCTTTTTGAAGAGAATGTTTTCTGATTCTGGCCACTTGCTAGGACAAAGTAATTTAAATGTTACTTCACTTTCCACTTTCTAAATAACTTGTGTTTCTTTCTATAGAATGACATTGAGTATTCAGTTATATTTACTTTTTTGTTTCCAGACACATTAGCAGTATGTTCATCAGTCAAAGGCATTTTATAGAAAACAGCCATCAGACTATTACTTGTTTTTTCATTTTATTTTCTTTTATATCTATATAAATCTATGGATTTTTGTTTCAGACATTTCTAGCTACAGTGCTTTAAAGATAAATTACTTTAAAGCCATGGAAAGGAAAAAATTCAAACTTTGCTTGGAAATTAGATTAGGAAAGAAGAAACAACTAGAACTCAATTTACTATTTGCTTTATTAACTAGCATAAAACACAAGTATATTTTCCTTTGAAGTAGATTGTGTAGAGTGACATTAAATATTTTATCATGAAAACAATATAACCACATATTGACTTCATTCTTTGGCTGTGTTCATAGCATGTCTACACATCTCCAAAACACTTTGTTTGATTTGTTTCACTGATTTATGATCTTAAGCAACTCCATTGTTTCAAAGTAGCACAACCTAACCTATGCCACACTAATTGTAAACATCTTTTTGATGAAGACTAAGTTGTTACATATGTTTGTAGACGGTAATGCCTAATAAAAGAATTGATCTTTCTAGAAATTCTTTTAATCAAATCTTTTACTTGGAATGATCTTCTGCACTCTACTAAAGGAAATACTTTTTTTCAAAAACTTCTTTCTTTTATTTACATAATAAGAAGGCTTGTCTAGTACTTGGCATTTAAATCTAGGGTTTTTTAATTTTTTGTAAAAAATTCTTCAAATTTTTCATATTTATATATAAAATCCATAATTTTAAGGTAAAATATCTAGAGATTAAATAGAATAATAAATGTGAGGGCATATTGTTAACCAGAGGTTTATATCTACAGCAATATTTCGTTATTTGGAAATAAAGTTTATTGGCTCAAGTAGAAGCAAATTAAAGCAGAATGCTATAAACAGGACAAAGTTGGTTTCAGAAGAGATTGGTATAATTTCAAGTATATGGCTTAAATTATTGTCAGTGGAGATAGCTATACAATTTACTAGGGTATTTTGTAGGGCATTGTGGAAAGTAGCCAAACAATAATATTTTCAAAATTATTTTGAGATTAGTGGTACATATTTTCTCATGATTTATTTTAACAATGGTACTCTTAGCCTTTGGTAGAAATCATACATAGACATCATATAATTTAATTGGAATATCAGATATTATGTGGTTGACAAACGCTCAATTTTGGCTTTGGGGATGTTATGGATGAACATTGTATGAGGCATCTCTGATGTGGCACTTCAAATCCCTCCAGCTCACTTGTCCACAGGGTGGCTTATTTCCCCACTATGTTCTCTTTCCTTCAATGTAAATGCATTGGAATGATCATTCTGCTAATGAATAATCATTCTATTTAGACTTTGAATTAATTTCATATCTTGTTTATTTCAATTTTAGATTTTTAAAAATTTTTTATAGGCTTCTATTCTCTGTTGAAAGATTTCAATTTTCAATTATGTGTCCATTTCTTCTTCTATTTTCTTAAAATTAATAGTCATTCTATATTTTAAAAGACTACGATATTTGGATCAGTTGTGTAAGATTAACAAAGGTTAGAATATGAACATATTCTGTTTGAATAAAGACCATTAGTTACAAATAAAAAATCTTGTGATCAGAGAAGCACTAATTTAATGCTTGTCTCTATCCTTGTAGTTACTGAAAGCAGAATTCTCTATCTGGCAAAAATATTCTGATGTGTGTGTGGAATTTGCAGCCTATATACTTATCTCTAGTCTTATCTCTGACTCTTTGGTCAGGGGAAACTAAAAAACCAATTTTTAGTAGTAAGACATGAGAATATATCTATAAATGTTCTCTCTCGACCAGATACTTTCACTGATTTTCTTATCTAATGATTATTGCATCTTCTTACAATTCCACATGCAATATTTTTGAGTGAGTTCTAATTCTTCCTTTAGAGCAGTCTTCAACCATTAAATTTCATTGCTTTAACAACATCGATACCTAGTTTTTCTGTGTATTTTAACTACCACTAGCCACATATTCTTTTACTTATAATTGAACAATTGGCATAGTCACCTTACTGCTTTCTCTATGTCTCGTATTATTTTGTTTTAATTATAAACTACACATTTTTGACAAATAAATTTCCTTAAATATAACTCTGATCAGGTTATCAGAGTTAAACAAAGAAATAATTGTTTGCATTATGGGATGAGACACGGGACTTAGAAAAGTCAATCAGTTTGTTACAACATAATACAAACAGGAGTGACAAAACTAGACAGGTCTTTCTGCCTCCCAAACCTCTTCCTTCCTGTACACCATGCAACCTGACAAATGCAAGAATGATACCTTCTCAAAATTTATAAATAGGAATATTTTCCCTCCTTAATGTAGTCAAGACTTCTACAGAGTAAAGTATCTTGTTTATATCAACAAACTCATCACTTTTTTTCTGGCTCTTAAGTGGGTTCTGTACCATATGGCCAAATTCTACCTATTTTTTAAGGTCCATACCTATTCTTTAGGTCCATACCTATTCTTTAAGGCATACTCCTCCACAAGTCTTCACTACTTCTGTGACTGTGGGGAAATCTAATAATTGTTTGAACTTCCATAATTGCTTCGTCTCTTTTATAGTTCTTGAACCAAACTTTACTTTTTACACATGTTCTGTCTCCTATAAAGTATTATAAATGTTTTGAAGATAGTGTCTGATTACCTATGTGTTCATATAATTTTCTGATATATAGTTGATACCAAATAAATATTTAATGAATAATCAGTATTTTTCAGAAATATGTGATATAGCAGCAGTCCTCAACCTATTCGGCACCATGGACTGGTTTCTTGGAAAGTAATTTTCCCAGGCACTGGGGAAGGGGGATGGTTTTGGGATGATTGAAGTGAAGTACATCTCCCTTGTAGAGGAATTGACACCATGATTCCAAAGGACAATTACTGATTCTTATTACATTAAAAGGAAATGCTGAGAGCGGGACAGTCTCCTTGCAAGCCTAGAGACGTTTTGTGACTTGGGGCAATCCCCCAAGTAACTCAGTGTTCCGGAATGATATAAGGTCAGGCACTCACTAGTAAGCACGTGTTAAACATTGACGCTTAGTAGTTCTTCATGATGGTTGTGGGGAAAGAATACGTGAAGAGAGCATGTGGTAATCCTTATGCATGCAGCCCTCATATGTGATTACCTGAACTCTCTACACCTGTTTATGTCAATTACCTTAACTCTCCACACCTGTTGTGTATAACCTTAATAAATAGCCATTGCAGAGGGGGCTTGGTGCTACCCTGCAACTAAGGTTAGCCCGCCCCTCGCAAGCTTGTACTTCTAATCCGTGTCACACCTGGTTCCTTCCTGCGGCAACCGAGATCAAGGCCATATGGGGCACGACACTCCCCCACAGATCATCAGGTACTAGATTCTCATAAGGAGTGTGCAATCTAGATCCATTGCATGTACAGTTTACAGTAGAATTCACACTCCTATGAGAATCTTATACTTCTTATTTGACAGGAGGTGGAGCTCAGGCAGTGAGGCAGTGATGTGAGCCATTGGGGGCACCTGTAAATACAGACAAAACTTCATTGGGTTGCCACCATATGTCTCCTGCTGTGCAGCCTATTTCCTAATAAGCCACCATGGACCAGTACAGGTCTGTAGCCTGGGGGCTGGGGACTGCAGTGTGAGAGGATTTCAAAATAATATTTTAAAATAATACATGTAAAATATTTTTTTTTTAAAAATTGCAATATGTCCCTAAACTTTGCTAAAGTAAGGATTGGGATTCTGACACTGATGACTCAGGTTTTAAAAAGTAAAATTGCTATCCACACTGGAATCAGTTTTCTAAGGGGAGGGAAGATGGTTTTCTAGAGATACTGGTCATCAGATTATCTCAGAAAGAAGGAAAAGTTTGAGATAAAAAAGAAAAAAAAAATAAAGCAAAACATAGCTCAGGTGTAATTCTCAGGAAGAAGTGCCAGAACACACTAGAGATTACACAAGAAGAAGTTGCAGAGCACAACAAGAAGGAGCAAGATTTCAGCAGAGATCAGCCCTGAGGATTTTGGTTCCCTGAGGAAGGGGTAAATGGGAGAGTTGGTTTTTTCTCCCTTCACACCTCTGGCAGATTATAGGCTCCCTGACAATTAGAAAGCTGTTCTACTCTCATGATCCCCCAAATTGCTGCTTCCAGTGAGCTGGGTGGTTCTTGAGACCAGAGAAGCTGCTAGCCCTGCTTGGGTCACTCCTACTCACCACAGACCTGAGCTAAGGCACAGAGCATGTACTGCTTTTCCACCCACTGTGTGCCTTTATCCTCCCCCAGGAGCTTCATCCCTTAAGTTTTCTGTCACTGTCTCCCATACATGCATTTCCCAACTCCTTCCCAGATTGCAGTGGCTACAGGGGACTTACAGGTTTCAAGAGAATTATGTGATTTTATAGCTTAGACATTCAAGGTAGGCCACACTCAAATGAGAGAGGAGTGCCTCAAATTGGGGAAGGCCCTGGGGACAAATGGGATCAGAGGAAAATCTCTCCTCTATTCAAACTCTTCTCCTCCTCCTCCCCTATCCTACACAGCCAGGGCAATTCTCATTTGGGTCAGCACAGGTGTCCCAGGACGATTGAGTTGGGAATCTCAGTTGTGATGGCTCCCACTCTGAAGGCAAGCCCAACATACAAAGGCTTCCACAGAGAGTGGGGCTCACCCTCTTCCTCTTACAGACTTTCAATAGGCCCAGAAGTGTAAGAACTGTGGAGTCTCTGTCCACTGGCCCTCCCTGTTTTGCCTGCCTGGCTACTTCAGCAAAGCAGGGAAGGCCCTGAAGTAGAGTAATAGTAAGCCTACTTGAGCACACCATGGGAAAACTTAGGACAAGCTCACTGCTGCTGATAGTCAGAGACTGAACTTAGGGAATCAAAGCCTAGGCTCAAAGAGCAGATCCTGTACTCCTAGGTCTCATCTGGGTTTCTTGGAAGCACAAAATGTGAGTATGTGGGCTCAGCACCCGTAGCACAGTGGTTATGGCACCAGCCACATGCACCAGGCTGGCGGGTTCCAACCTTGTCTGGGCCAGCTAAGCAACAGCAACTGCAGCAACAACAACAACAAAATAGCTAGGCCTTGTGGCAGGTGCCTGTGGTCCCAGTTACTTGGGAGGCTGAGGCAAGGTTATCACTTAAGCCAAGAGTTTGAGGTTGCTGTGAGCTGTGATGCAACAGCACTCTGTGGAGGGCAACATAGGGAGATTGTCTCATAAAAAAAAGTGGGAGTGTGTGAAGTAATACTGGAAGCCAAGGAAGCTCATGTGAGAAAGAGAGAATGATGTGGGTCTGAGCTACAGCATACTCACTGAGCACCCACCTCTACAGGTCTCTGTCACTTCTGATTTTTATGAAAGTGACCCCTTTCAGCTCTCTTTGGAAATGCTCTAAACATTCTTTTTGTTCTTCCTACTGCCTGGAGGTGCAGAGAGGCCAATGTAAGACTGGAAACCAATTTCAAAGGGAGAAAGCATTTCTACCCTTGCAGGTCTCTCTCACCTGTGCTCCTTCATGAGAGGAACCCACCTCCAATCCTTTTTGGAAGTGTTCTAAATTTTCCCTTTGTTCTTCCTAAGTAAAATTTCTTTTTATTACATAAAAAAAATTGTTGTAGTCATCATATAACATCCTATTCTGATGAGCAGAGAATATTGTGAACAATTTTCTTAATCCCTTTAACCCAGTGTTCAAAAGTATAAGTGTGTATTATACTATCTAGTTTAAAGAATAGAAGAATATGAGTGTTTAAATATTAAGTTAACAGTGGAAAGTAAAATACAAGATCTCTTGTAAAAGACATGAGCCAACGTTCTGTCTACTTTCTCTCTATTTATTCTGGAGTAAATGAAAAGCATGGGGATTTAACATTAGCACACCATTCATCTCAAAGTTATTTTAAAATCGAGTTTTTGTCATTTAGGTTGTGCTCATGTAAAATTCTTTTAGTAAGAGTCTCTATCAAAGAAGACTCTTTAAAAAATTCTTCTATAACTGATGTTTCATCAAAATTTCCATTATGCATTCCAGAATTGTCAAGAATTTTGGGTGGAAGAAACACTCAGTGATTTGTTTTAAGGAAATGCTAAATCACTTATTTGACATTACCATCACATGCTGTGCTAAATGCTTTGCTCCACTGAAAATTTTCAAAGCACATGTAAAAAAATGACTTCTTATATGTTCCCATCCATCTGAAGCCTATATTAAACACCTATACTTGCAAGCCTTCAATAGGTAACCAGAAACAGAGGACGCCTACCTTGTTAAACTACAATACAAAGAAAAACCACACAGCAGTTTTTGATTGTGGTATTGGCTTCAGAATCTTTTTAGCAAATATTGTTCAGCATTTGGAACTTTTAATAATATAATTTGCTCATTCTTTCTTCCTCTCTTTCTCTATCCCTCTCATCCCTACTTCTCTCCTTCTCTCATGTTTTGTCCCTTATTCTATCTCTCCCCTTTCTTTGTTCCTTTCTTTCTCTCCCTTTCTCTCTCTCTCTCTCTCTTTTCTCTACCTCAATCTATCTCTATCTCTATCATCTCTATCTCATCTCTCTTTCTTTCTTTCTCTCTTTTCTTCCCTCTACACAGGGACTGCACAATGCAGCAGACAGTTACAGACATGCATAGGGACTGCTGGCCAAGTCCTTGATTTGGATTAATAACTTTAAGACCTTGAGTAACTCTCTGAGCATCCTGTGGTTTCAGTTTCCTTATGTCAATAGGGGACTAGTAATTTGTGCCCAGTTCTTACTAGAGAGTGCTTAGAGGAATCAATAAGAAAGTGTAGGAAGACTATTGGATACTGTAAAAAAGAAAAATCTGAAAGACTATCATTGTCATTGTTCTTAGGTTTCCCCAGAGTTTTTCCATGAGCGAATTTCCTTATGGGATGCCACATTGTCTGATCCCTGCTTTCTATCATTTACTAGTGTCTATTTGCATATAAAATCACTACATTAAAGAAGGCAAGAGCATACATTATGAAGCCAGACAGGATAATCAACCTAAGCAGATGATACCATTAGTGGTTGAATGTCTGTATTGATTAATTTGATGATGAGATTTGTCTTTCTGAAAAAGTAGCTATGACTCCTTCTTTGGGTAGTTGTGTGTATAATAAACCATGTTCTTTTCTTATCTGAAAAAAACTGATACTTTTTGTCTGTGTCTGCTGGCATCATTCCTACTAATCTAATGATAATAGTTAATGATAATGTAGTATAAATACTACACAAAATTTTCTCACATTTCTCCTTTATCAATACTTTTCATACCTTTTTTTTGGTTTCACACAGTTGGCATTAATCTTGGACATAGTAGAAAACTGCTTTGTAATCAGTTAGGCAAGTAAATTGTGATGGAAAAGGAAAAATGCATTAAATTTAAATTATGGGACAATTCTAGAGAGAACAAATAGTGTTTGAAACTTTTCATTTTTTGCTCCAATATGTGAAGAGCTTAAAAGCCACCACTTCTACTCTCACAAAAAACACTTCAGTAGAAACCTTGAGCAATCTTTCCTTCATCTGAATACGAATCTCAACAACTACCCATCCATGAAAGCACCTTTAGAAGAATCAAAAATCAGGTGAGCAATCACAGTACCTACTTTTAACATTACGTCAAGGAAAGAGGAATGAAGAAGGAAAAAGACAATCTTATATCGCCTATTCCATCTCTCCCCCCATTCACTGACAGCTTCAAACCAACACTCTCGGTGGAGGGAGAATCTATGCAGTTGGCAAGAGAAAGTGAAGCAATTGCAGAACTTTGCATTGAAATTCAGGACCACCATGTCATAGAAGAACAAAACAGAGGGCAAAAAGCTTCCAACACCCACAGAGGAATAATTAAACCAGCCATGCCAGAGGGAAATCCTCTACCTCAGTGGTAGAAACCTCAGTTACTCCCAGTCCTGCCACAAGTTGTCAAATGTGAACTGAGGCCTGAAATAACTTTGAGACATAGTCTGGTCACAAATACTGTGGTTCTTGGGCAGTTCCTTTGGCAATGTTGGCTCAGAGCCAGCAGTTTTAGAATGCACATGACTCACAGAGATATCAATAGCAGTGGCCAAGCCACTGCCTGTGTCACTCTTATTTCTACTCTAGACAGTGCAATTTTGGGAGAATCGTCTTCCCTTTAGAGAAGATAAAGAGAAGGGTTAAGAAAACCCTTTTTTGTAACTTGGGTACCAGCTCAGGCACAGTAAAATGAAGTAACTAGAATACTCCTGAAAGCCCTGATTATAGGCCTTATTTCCTGATAGGCACTGCTAGACCCACCATGAGCAAACGGGAACCCTACTGCCTTCAAGGGAAGGACCAAGTTCTGGAAAGATCAATCACTTGCTGACTAAAGATCAATCACTTTGCTGACTAAAGATAAATCACTTTGGCTTTTTAATAAACATCAGATGTAGACAAGCAGCAATCAATAAAGGCTTTGTGTGAGACTAGACTGGCTTCAAGTGTGATGGGGTACTATTCCAGCTATTATGGCCATGAGGGAGTGTTCATGGCATTTCTTCACTCCTCCCAACTCTAGCAGCCCAGCATAAAGAGTGAAGGAATTGAGTAAGGGACTTTGTCAGGAAATGTAGGGAATTTGCCCGTGTCTTGCCACAGTCCACAAATGTGTATCTCCATGAGTCTGCAAAAGACACAGAATTACAGGGTTTGGCACACCACCATTGCCAATATGACTACAGTGATGAAAGACTTAGATTACAACACTCACTTCCTTTTGAACATTTGGAAAGCCTTATAAAGAAAGAAAGTTTCAAACAAGCTCAGACTGTGAAGATTAGAATAAATATATACCTGAATACCCAGACATAGATCAATGTATACAAGCATCAAGAACATTTAGAAAAACATAACTTCACCAAATGAATTAAATAAGGCATCTGTGACCAATCTTTGAGAGATGGAGTTATGTGACCCCTCAGCAAAGAATTCAAATAGCTATTCTGAGGAAGTCCAGTGAATTTTAAGACAACACGGAGAAAGAATTAAGAAGCCGATCAGAAATTTTTGAAATAACAAACCAAAAACCAAGCAGGAATTCTGGAGCTGAAAAATTCAATTGATAAACTGTAAAATACCTCAGAATCTATTAACACCAGAATTGATGAAGCATACAAAGAATTAGTGATCTTTAAGACAGGATATTTGAAAATATATAATCAGAAGACTAAAAAGAAAAAAGAAAAAAAAATGAAGCAAACCTACAAGGTCTAGAAAAGTATCCCAAAGGTCAAATATAAGAGTTATTGGCCTTCAAGAGGAGGTGGAGAGAGACTGGAGTAGAAAGTTTATTCAAAGGCACAATAACAAAGAACACTCCAAACCTAGAGAAAGATATCAATATTATAGTATAACAAAGTCAAAATATAACAAGCAGATTGAACTCAAACAAGAATACCTTAAGTCATTTAATAATCAAGCCCCCCAAAGAAAGTCATAGATAAAGTCTTAAGAAAGCAAGAAAAAAGAAATTAACAACATCCAGGAGCACCAATATGTCTAGCAGCAGTCTTCTTAGTGTAAACATTAGGCCAGGAGAGAGAGTGGATAACATGCAAAGTGATGAAGGGGAAAACAAGAAAGAAAAAAAATTTACCCTACAATATTTTCACCGGCTAAATATCCATTGAACAATTAGGAGAAATAAAGATTATCCCAAACAAAAGCTGAGGGATTTCACCAACATCAAACCTGTCCTCCAAAAATGCTGAAAGGAGTTATTTAATTTGACAGAAAAAGAATGTTAATTAAAAAAAGGGTATCATCTACAAGTATAAAACTCACTTATAGAAGTAAGTGAATAAATACAGAATATTCTATTGTTTAACTGCAGATATAGACCATTTATATCTGAGTAGGAAAACTAAAAAATAAACCTATTAAAATAATAACCATAAAAACTTTTTAATAGATAGATGATATAAAAAGATATACATGAAATGACAGTAAGTCAAAAAGTCTGAGACATAATGGAGTTAAAGTATAAAGTTTCTCTTATATTTCTCTTTGATTATGTAATTGTTTTCTGTAATTAGAATTAAGCTGTAATATGCTTAAAATAATTGGTTATGATATGTATTGTTCAAGTCTCATAGTATCCTCAAATCAAAAAACATCAACATATAAATAACAAATAAAAAGTAAGAATTTAAAGCATACTACCAGAGAAAATGATTTTTACACAGAAGAAAACAGAAAGAAAGGAAGAGAGGTCCACAAAACAATCAGAAAATAAATAGAACAACAGTAATAAGTCCATTACTGTCAATAGTAACATTGGATGTAAATAGACTAAACACTCTAATAAAAATCCAGACTGTCTGAATGTTAACAACAAAAAAAGAAAAGACCCAAATATATGTTGTCTATCAGAAAGCCACATCACCTGTAAAGACACACATAGATTGAAAAAAGGGGCATGAAAAAGATATTCCGTGCAAGTGGTAGCCATAAGAGAAGGAATAGTTGTACATGAATAGATTAAATAGGTTTCACGATAATAAGATCATTATATAATGATAAAGGGGTCAAATAATTAAGAGTATATATATATACTCTCAGACATACAGAGCAAATATTAGAGCTAAAGAAAAAGATTCAAATACAGTAATAATAACATCAACACCCAACTTTTAGCATTGAATAGATTAGATCATTCAGACAGAAAAGCAACAAAAAAAATTAGAAAAAAATCACTATAGACCAAATGAACCTAATAATTACAAAATATTTTATCCAACAGTTGCAGAATCCCATTCTTGGGTAATTCTTTCTTTTTTTTTTTGGAAACAGAGCCTCAAGCTGTGACCCTGGATAGAGTGCCATGGCATTACCAGCTCACAGCAACCTCCAATTCCTGGGCTCAAAAGAGTCTCCTGCCTCTGCCTCCCAAGCAGCTGGGACTACAGGCGCCCACCACAACTCCCGGCCATTTTTTGGTTGCAGCCGTCATTGTTGTTTGGCGGGCCCAGGCTGGATTTGAACCCGCCAGCTCAGGTGTACGTGGCTGGCGCCTTAGCCCATTGAGCCACAGGCACTGAGCCAATTCTTGGGTAATTCTTGAGGAGAGACCACATTTTAATACACAAAATAACTCTTAAAAAATTTTAAAAGTGACATAATATCAAATATTTTCTCAGACTACAATAGAATAACACTAGAAATCAATAGTAAGAAGAACATTGGAAATTATATGAACACATGGAAATTAAACAATGTTACTAAATGATCAGTGGTCAATGAAAAAATTATGAAGAATTTTTAAAATTCTTAAAATAACTTACAATGAAAACACAATACATCAAAATCTATAGGATGCAGAAAAAGCAGTACTAACAGCGAAGTTTTAACAATGAGTGCTTGCATTAGAAAAGTAGAAAAGCTTCAAATAAACAACCTAATAATGCATTTGAAAGAATTAGAAAAAGAAGACCAAACCAAATTTACAACTAGTAGAAAGAAAATAAATAATAAAGATCAAAGCAGAATTAAAGTGAAATAAAAAATAGAAAAGACCAATGAAATGAAAAGTTGTTGTGAGAAAAGATAAACAAAATTGTAAAGCTTTACCATAATAAGAAAAATAAAACAAATAAATAACATCAGAGATTAAAAAGGAGGAAGTACAATTGATACTGCTGAAATTTATAGGACCATTTGAGACTGCTATGAGCAATTATATTACAATAAGCTAGAAAATCTAGAAGAAATAAATAAATTGCTATATGTATACAACCTACCAGGATAAAACCAGGAGGAAATACTAGACATGAATAAACTGATAACAAGTAATGAGATTGAATAAATACAAACTGTTCCAGGACTGGATGGCTTCATTGCTGTACTCTACCAAACATTCAAAGGAAAAGTAATACTAATCTTACTTAAACATTCCAAAAAATCTGAGGAGGAGGGAATACTTCCAATATCATTCTACAAGGCCTAGGTCACCCTAGGATCAAGACTAGACAAAGATACAACAAAACAAACAAATAAGTAAATAAGATTGCAAGCTGTAAGCTTGTGAAGTTGTACAATCAAGTTTTTGAACTTATCTTGGAAAAAGTGCTACATACCTAATTGCTTAACACTACCGTCACCTTCAAAGTAATCCCATTGAGAAACTATGCACTGACTGCCACAGCTAGTCTCTTTAAAACAATTTTGGAACTCGTTTTTGGAGTGGCCATCAGACCTATCATCTGACAATTAAATTCATCAATAACACAAATCAAATTTAATAACACATTAAAAAGATTATTCATAGGGCGGTGCCTGTAGCTCAAAGGAGTGGGGCACTAGGCCCATATGCTGGAGGTGGTGGGTTCAAACCCCGCCCCGGCAAAAAATCAAAAAAAAAAAAAAAAAAAAAAAAGGTTATTCATCATCATCAAGTGGGATTAATCCCAGGAACATGAGATTAGTTCAAAATACACAAATCAATGAATATGATAAATCATATCAACTTATAAAAGGACAAAACCCATATGATTTTAACTGAAAAAACATTTGACAGACTTGAATCACCCTTTATTGTAAAAACTCTCAAAAAACTCACTCGGTATAGATACAGTATATTGCAATTTAAAAAGTCATACATATATGACAGATCCTCAGCTAGTATCACATGAAATGGAGCAAAACTTAAAGACTTCCCTCCAAGATTTAGAACAAGACTAGGGTTCTCACTTTCACCACTCTTATACAGCATAGTATAAGAAGTTCTAGTTAGAAGAATCAGAAGAAAGAGAGAGAGGGAGCGAGAGAGAGAGAGACAGAGAGAGAGAGAGAAAGAAAGACGGAGGGAGGGAAGGAAGAAAGGAAGAAAAAGAGTACAAATTGGAAAAGAATAAGTGAAATTATCCTTGTTTGCCAATGATATAATCATCAGTTTAAAGAAAGCTAAAAACTCCACACACTCATAAAAACATACTGTTAGAACTGATAAATATAGGAAAGTTTCAGATTAAAAAAAAAAATCAGTAGTAGTTCTATATGCCTACAGCAAGCAATCTGAAAAAAGAACCAAGAAAGTAATCCCGTTTATAATAGCTGCAAATAAAATATAATACATAGGAATAAACTGAATTAAAAAACTCTACAGTGAAGACTATAGAACATTGATAAAAGAAATTTAAGAAGACACACAATAATGTAAAGATAATCTATGCTCCTGTATTGAAAGAATCAATATTCTCAGAGTGTCCATACTACAGATTCAATACAATCCCCATCAAAATAACAATGGCATTCTATACAAAAATAAAACAATAATCCTAAAATTTATGTAGAAATAGAAAAGACCCAAAATAGAAAAATCCATCCTGAGTGAATAGAGGAATCATATTACTTGACTTCAAATTATACTACAGAGCTGTGATAACCAAAACAGCATGGTACTGGCATTAAAATGACACATAGAACAATAGAACAGAATAAAGAACCGCACATCTTTTGTTAAACTTACCTTTGATAAAGGAGACAAGAACATACATTGGGGAAAGGACAAATTCTTTAATAAATGGTGTTGGGAAAATTAGATATCCATATGCAAAAGAATGAAACTAGACCCTATATTTCATCACACACCAACATAATGAAAATTTACTAACGACTTAAATCTAAGACCTGAAACTATGAAACTACTAAAAGAAAGCATTGAGGAAAACATTTCAAGACTTTGTTCTGGGCAAGGACTTCTTCAGTAATACCCACAAAACACAGGCTCTAGCCTACTAGTCTTGGTGTACGTGGCTGGCACCCTACTCACTGAGCCATGGGCACCAAGCTGCTAGTCACCCTTATAGTTGTGTCCCACACATAAAAGGTGTGCCATATACTCTTACATTTGTGCCCATTAAGTGGGAGCATACCAATCCTCTTCCCTCCTTCCTTCTCTTCTCTTCTCTCTCTCATTCCTCATCCCCCCAAATTGAATTGTGTTGAGTTTTTCTTTTATGTGGGGGTGTGTGAGATCACCTACAGCCTTAATAGTACTGACTACATTGGATATTTGGTTTTCCATTCTTGTGATACTTTACTAAAAAGACTGTGTTTCAACTCCATTCAGGTTAATACAAAAGATATAAAGTCTCCATCTTTTTTAATGGCTGAATAGTATACATGTACCACAATTTATTAATCCATTTCTGAGTTAATGGGCATTTAGATTATTTCCACAATTTGGCACTTATAAATTGAGCAGCAATAAACAATCTAGTGAAAATGTCTTTATGATAGAATTATTTTTTTCTTTTGGGTAGATACCTAGTAATTGGATTTCAGGAGCAAATAGGGAGGTCTAATTTGAGTTATTTGGGGAACCTCCACACTTCTTTCCAAAGAGGTAGTACTGGTTTCAGTCCCATCAACAGTGCAAAAGTGTTCTCTTCTCCCCACATCTGTGCCAGTACCTGTAATTGTGGGACTTTATGATGTGGGTTCTTCTCACTGGGGTGATGTGACAACTAAGGGTGATTTTGATTTGCATTTCTTTGATGATCAGGGATGATGGGCATTTTTTTCATGTTTGTTAGCTATTGTTCTGTCTTTGTGAGACAAGGTACCGTTCGTATCTCTTGCTCAGTGATAGATGGGATTTTTAGTTCCTTTTTTTTGTTGTTGATTAATTTGAGCTTTCTGTAAATTCTAGTTGTCAATCATGTGTCTGATTCATAAAATGCAGATACATTTTCCCATTCTGAAGTTTGTCTATTTGGCTTTAATTGTTGTGTCTTTAGCTGTGCAGAAGCTTTTCAGTTTAATTAAGTCCCATTGGTTTATTTTTGTTATTGTTGAGATTGCTGCTGAAGTCTTCATCATAAAATCTTGCCCAAGGTCAACTTCCTCCAAAGTTTTTCCCACACTTTATTGTAAGTTATTTATCATTTTATTTCTTAGATTTAAATATTTATTCCATCTTGAGTCAATTTTTATAAGTGGTGAGAGGTGAGGGTCCAGTTTCAGTCTTTAATAGGTGGTTATCCGGTTGTCCCAGCATTTATTGAATAGGGATTCTTTCTCCAAAGGTATGCTTTTATTTGGTTTATCAAAGATCAGATGGCAAATAGAGACTGATTTCATCTTTTAGTTTTCTTTTGATTTCTATATGTCTGTGTCTCTATTTTTGTTCCAATATTATGCTGTTTGATTTCTTTGGACTTGTAATACAATCTGAAGTCTGATAGAGTGATGTCTATGGCTTTGTTTCTATTACTAAGAATAACCTTGGTTACACAGGGTTTTTTATGGTTTCAAACAAAATGAAGAACAATTGTTTTCCAGTTCTTCAAAGTATGATGTTGGTATTTTAATGGGCATTGCATTAAATCTGTAGATTGCTTTGGATAGTATAGACATTTTAACAATGTTGATTCTTTCCAGCCAAGAGCATGGTATAGTCTTCCATTTGTTAATATCTTCTGCTATTACTTTTCTTTGTTTGCTGGGTATATTCCTAGGTATTTCATTTTCTTTGAAACTACTATAAAGTGAATTGTGCCTTTGATTGGCTTCTCAAGTTGACTATTTCTGGCATATACAAAGGCTATTTATTTGTGGATATTGTACTATGTTACTAAAATATTACTGCAGTTCTTGATCACCTACAAGAATCTTGTGGTTGAGTCTCTGGAATTCTCTTAAGTTTAAGATCATATTGTTGGCAAAGAGTGAAAGTATGACCTGTTCTACTTCCATTTGGGTTCCCGTTATATTTTTCCTTGCACAGGCTAGAACTTCCAGCACTATGTTGACTAGTAGTGGTGATAGTGGAATATCTTTTCTGGTTCCAGTTCTAAGTGGAAAAGCTTTCTCTTTTACACAATTCACTAAGATATTAGCTGTTAGTTTGTCATAGATAGCTTCAATCAGTTTAAGAAATGTGTCACCTATGCCTACAGTCTTAAGCGTTCTTGTTAGAAAAGGATGCTAAATTTTGTCAAATGATTTTTCTGCATCTATTGGGAAGATGTAGTATTTCTTAGGTTCCTATTGATGTGGTGAATTACATTGTGAATTTACGCATGTTAAACCAGCCTTGTATGAAGCCTACTTAATCATGATGCTTAGTTTCTTTAATTTGTAGCTGTAATGTATTGGGTAAGATTTTATTGAGCATTCTCACATCAATATTCATTAATAAAATTGATATGTAGTTCTCCTTTTTAGTTGGGTCTTTTCCTGGTTTTTGTAGCATGGTGATGTTTGCTTCACAGAACATGTTTGGGAAGGTTTCTTCTTTCTCAATGTTTTAGAATAGGTTCTGAAGTATTAGTACAAGCTCATCTGAAGGTTTGATAGAATCCTAGTGTGAAGATATCTGGTCTAGATTTTTGATGATGTTAGCATTTTTTATTTTTCTTTAATATCAGGTTTTTGTATTGGTCTGTTCAAGAGATTTATTTCTTCCTGGTTTGGTCTAGGAAGATTGTGTGATTCCAGATATTGGTCCAATTCCTCCACATCGACAAATTTCTGGGTGTAGATTTTCCTGTAGTAGTCAGAGATAATCTTTTGTATCTCTATGGTATCTTTTGTTATTTCTTCTTTTTCATTTCTGAAATGAAAATTAGAGATCTTACTTTCTATTTTTCATAATCTGGCCAAAGGTCTATCAATTTAATTTACCTTTTTGAAGAACAAACTTTTTATTTCATTGTCTGAATGATCATCAAAGAAGCCCAAGTGCCTATCAACCCACAAATGGATTAATAAATTGTGGTACATGTATACCATGGAATACTATATAGCCTTAAAGAAAGATGGAGACTTTACCTCTTTCATGTTTACATGGATGAAGTTGGAACATATTCTTCTTAGCAAAGTATCTCAAGAATGGAAGAAAAAGTATACAATGTACTCAGCCCTACTATGAAGCTAATTTAAAGGTTTCATATGAAGGCTATAACCCAACTATAGCACAAGACTATGGGAAGGGAGGAAAGGGGGGATGTTAGGGTGAAGGGAGGGTAATTGGTGGGGTCACACCTATGGTGCATCTTAGAAGGGTACAGATGAAACTTACTTAATGCAGAATACAAATGTCTTCATATAATAACTATGAAAATGCCATGAAGGGTATGTTACACAGTTTGATGAAAACACTTCAAATTGTATATGAAACCAGCACATTGTACCCCTTGATTGCACTAATGTATGCATCTATGATTTAATAAAAATAAAATGTCTGAATTATTCTTTTGTTTTCAGTTGTATTGATCTCTATTTTAATTTTGGTTATTTCTTTTCTTCTTCTAGGTGTGGGATTGGATTGCTCTTCCTTTTCCATTTTCTTAAGATGATTCATTAGATTGTTGATGTGCTTCTTTTCTATTTTTCGGATGTATGCTTCTAATGCACTAAATTTCCCTCTTAGGACTACTTTTACAATATCCCATAGATTTTCGTAGCTTGTTTCTTTATTGTTGTTATGCTCAAGAAAGTTAATGATTTACTTTTATTATCCCTTCCTTGACCCAATTGTCATTCAGCATAAGGTTTCCATGAATTTATGTGAGGATGAAAATTGTTTTGGATTTCAGTTCCATTCATTGTGTCTTGTGGTCTGAGAAGATACAAAGTATGATTTCAATTATTTTAATTTTGTTAAATTTTGATTTGTGTTCTAGGATATGATCTATTTTAGAGTATCTTCCATGGGCTGATGGGAAGAACATATCTTCCTTAGCTGTGGGATAGTGTGTTCTGTACATATCTATTAAGCCCATTTGTTCTAGTTTTTCATTTACATTCCCTGTATCTTTGTTTAGTTTCTGTTTAGAGGTTCAGTCTAGTTCTGTCAGGGGGGGTATTAAAGTCCTCAACTATTATAGTGTTATAAGACATCATATTGTTTAGAGCACTTAGGTCTGTTTCATAAATCTGGGAGCATTTACATTGGGTGCATAAGTATTTAGAATTGGAATGTTCTCTTTATGTATTTTTCCCCTGACCAATAATAAGTGACCATCTTTCTTCTTCTTAACTTTAGTTCCTTTAATTCTACTTGTTTCTGAAAATAGTATTGCAACCCCTCCTTTATTCTGCTTTCCATTTGCCTGAAATATTGTTTTCCAAGGCTTTACCCTAACTCTTGTTCTGTCTTTCGAGGTTAGGTATGTTTCCTGGAGACAGACCATAGATTGCTTGTGCTTTTTAATCCAATCACCCCACCTGTGCCAATTCAGAGGGGAATTCAAGCCATTTACACTTTTTAATTGAAATGATAAGTGTGATGGAGTTCTATTTACCTTATTTTGTGAAAGTCAATTGCTTAGTTTCATACTTTGTGTCATTTTAGAAGTTATATTTTGTCCTTTAGTATCTGGCTATTTACTTCATTAGTGGTCCATTGAGATGTTCAGTGTGGAGAAGAAATAAGTATTTCCTGTAGAGCTGGCCTTGTTGTGTTGAATTTCCTCAGCACATGCATATCAGTAAAATATTTTATTTTTTCATCAATTTTGAAGCTTAGCATAGCAGGATATTGAATTCCGGGCTGAAAATTGTTTTGTTTAAGAAGGTTAAAAGTAGATAACCATTCTCTTCTGGCTTGGAATTTTTTCAGATGATAAGTCCATTGTCACCCTAAAATATCTGCCCCTATAGATCAATTGGTGTTTTCTCTTTGCTGCTTACAGAATTTTCTCTTTTGTCTTGACCTTCGACAGGTTCATCACAATGTGTCTTGGAGATGCTCCATTTGTCTTGAGACAACCAGAGGTTCAATATCCCTCTGAAAGGAGAGTTTCAGAATCTTTGCTTGATACTAGGAAATTTTCATTTATGGTATCTTCCAGTAGGGTTTTCATTCCTTTGGGATATTCTTCTTCTCCTTTATGGATAACTATAATTCATATGTTTTAGTTCTTGGTGAAGTTTCATAATTCTGAATGATTTTTCTGATTTGTCTCTGTTTTTTTCCCTGCCTGTTTAACCACCTGAGTTAGCTCAAGAGCTTTATCTTCTAGCTCTAAGATTCTTTCTTCTACATCCTCTAGTCTATTGTTGATACTTTATTCTGGATCTTTAAGTTCTCTGATTAACTCCTTTAATTCCTTAAGCTCTGCCACATCTTTTCTATATCCTTTCTCTCTTTCATCTGTTTTTTGGTTCTGTTTATTCACTTTCTCATCAATTCCCTGTATTGTTTTTGCCATCCATATTTTAAATTGCTTTCTGTCATTTCTATTAATTCATTATAGTTGGAATTCTCAGTGGTAGCTACCTCATGATCCCTGGGAGGGGGTTGCTCTATTCCAGTTTTTCATGTTGCCAGAATTTTTCTGTTGGTTCCTCCTCATGTGTGTTTTCTTCTTGTTTACTTCCCTACCCTGCTTTTTCCTTTCACTACCTCCTTTTCTTTAAATTACCTAGTCTATGAGCTTAGGCATTGAAGTGGCCTTTTGGTATAGTGACAAAAGGAAAATAAGGTCTAAAAGGAAGAGGGGAGAAAGGCAAGAAAAAAATAAAGAGGAAAAAATGAATGGGTATTGAAAGAACTGAACAAAAGAGGAAAAGAAAGAGAGAAAGAACAAGACAGGAAAATTAATGGTCTTTGTCAGGGTGTTTTGACCACCCCTATATCTCCAGGACTGTTCAAGAGTCAGACTGGGAGGGTCCTTCAAGGTCAGGAGCTCGTTGCCAGCCTGCACAAAAGCAAGACCTCATCTCTGTCAAACAGAAAAAAACATCAATAGTGTATTGCAGTGTTGATCTACCAATATGGCTTTCAAAAAGCCAAAATTAGAAAGTCTGAAATGATGACCTCCTTAAGTCAGACCACTGCTGAGACCCTTAGGGCTGACCAAAACCATGACCCCCCGCCACCAGCCCTCAGAGAAAGGAAAAGAAATAATAAAAATAGGCAAAGAAAACTAAAAATACAATTATATAAGATGAAGAAAAAAGATTTAAAAAGGGATATCTTAGTTGTAGTACAAAAAATTTACATAGGAAAGGTGGGAAAAGTAGAAAAATTTCAATAAAAAGAGAGAAAAAAGGAGAGAAATAAAAAATAAACACAGAATAAATGGGCTAAAATAGTATAACCAAAATTGAGGAACTTTTGCTCTTGAAGAAAGTAAAAATGGAAAAATGAAAATATACCCTAACAGAACAAAACAACATCTACAAGAACAACAATAAAACAGAAAAATAAAACAAAGGAAAAAATTAGGAAAAGGAACAAAAATGAAAAGTAAAAATATCAGTGTGTTGCAATATATTGCTTGGTCATCGAATGGCATTTTTACGTGATATGTGATGAAATGGAGAATATCCATAGTGCTCTTGCTTTATAAGATGTGAATCAGAGGCCACTTTTGCACTGCAGAGATCAGTCCAGTTTCCCTGACTTATTTGTCCTCAATCAGGGCATGGTCACTCCCTCAGCCTTCAGTCCCCATAGGATTGGGATCCTGAAACTCTCACCAGCTTTCTTAAGAGGCTCTTGAAACAGTGCCCCATGAAAGCAAAGTGGCCTTCCTGGGTTGTAGGAAGTAGGATTGCCCAAGCTCAGCAGGTCCACCAGAGCTGGCCATGCACTTTGACCCCTTGGACTGTTCCTCCCATGGGCCTCCCCACAATGCGGAATCCTGCATGTAGCCAAGCTGTTGGAGGTTCCACCTGTCTAGGCACTCAATCCCGGACCTCCCCCAAGGCTGATTGATTTCACTGGCTCAGTGAATCTTCTCAAGGCAGCTCCAGTGAGCAGATCAAACCAAAACCCACAACTACAGTATGGCCCTTTCTTGCCACCAGTCCTCTGTAGAGATGGACTGAATAGTCATCTTCTGCTCAAACCCAGGAAGGGTTGGCCTTCTGTTCTAGTCCTCCTCAGCTCCAGACCCCCTTATTGTCTCCTGGAGGCTCCCACTGCTTCTCTGTGCCCCCCAGAATGATGTCTCTAGTTAGATTTCCCCATCTAGATGCGGCTGGAATTTTGTCTCCCTTATCTCACCCTGAGCAGCTGGTAAGATGTTTGTAGTCTGCCGTCTTGCTTTGCCCTTTGAATATTTTTCAAAAGAAGATGTACAAATGGCCAATAGGTGTAGAAAAAAGTATTCAACATCTTTAGTCATTGGAGCGCAAAAATACAATGATGTATCAACTCCAGTTAAAATGGCTTTTATCCAGAACATGGGCAATAATGAATGCTAGTGAGGACTGGAGAAAGAAGAACTCTTGTATACTGTTGGTGGGAATGTAAATTACTGCAGCCACTATAGAGAACAGTATGGAGGTTCTGGCCCAGCAATTCTGCTGCTAGGTATATATCCAAAAGAAAGAAAGAAGTGTATCAAAAAGATATTTGAACTTCCATATTTCTCACAGCACTATTTGCAATGCAAAATGGAATATTATACTACAAATAGTCATAAAGATATGTAATCCTGTCCTTTCTAACAACATAGATGGAACTGAAAATTATTATGTTAAGTGAAATAAGTGAAGATCAGAAAGAAAAGTCTTGTATGTTCTCCTGTGTGAGAACTAAAAATTAAAACAATTGATTTCTTGGAGACAGAGTAGACTGAAGGCTACCAAAAGTCAGAAAGAGTAGTGGGAAGGGTGGATAAAGTGAGGATTGTTAATGGATGCAGAAATATAGTGCTATAGATAGAAAGAACAGTATTTGATATCACAAAAAGGTGATGATAATACAATAAGTTATGGTGTACTTTAAAATGGAGGAAAGAGTGGAAGAGAAGAGGAATTGTGTTCCTAACACAAAGATATAATAAATTCTTGAGATGATGGATACCCCAATTATCTTAATTTGTTTAATATGTATTGCCTATATCACAATGTTACAAGCATCCAATAAAAATATACATTTTATGCTTCTCTAATATTTAAAAATAAATGTTTTTTAAATACAAAGGTTAATAAACTGAAAAAACAAAAAATCTTAGCATTATCACAGAATAGAAGTCAATATGCAAGTTTTTTCCAAGATTACTACAGACAGAGGCAAACTGAGAATCATAGCTTACAGGGAGTAGAAGCATGGGAGAAGGAACTTGCCAGTAGAGTCAGTAGGAGAAAGAGCAACAAACTTTAATTGATGAGGTGCTGGTACTTCAGTATAGATTAGCTAGAGAGTTAAAATCGACAGAGGTGTGACAAATCTTAGGTGCCTCACCTCATGCTTTTTATCATTAGAAGCCCTATCATGTTCTTACTCTGAAGATCTAAGGTAAATTTATTTATGCTTGTCACAGGGTGAGGTAAAAAGTAATCATTTTTAAATAAACCCATAAAAATATATGCTATATTCTCATTTCTATTCTGTTCTCAGTAAAGAGGACAGCCCCCAAAGGAAACTACTTTATCAAAGTCTTATATGAAATGGGAAGGGAAAATGGCCAGCTATGGTCCCTATACACTTAAAATCTCACTTAAAAAGAGGAAAAAAGGGTCAAGTAATTCTTCTAAAGATCATGGTTCAGGGACTCTACTTTTCCAAAATAACAAGCAAATAGAAAAATGAAAATACCAATTTATCATGAAAGTATAGAACACTTCCTCTACTTGATATTTTGTCAACACTAAATGTCTTCAGGATAATAACAGTGTTTTATAACTGAGAGTGCTCTGTGACACAA
This sequence comes from Arctocebus calabarensis, assembly GCA_963573935.1. Lineage (NCBI taxonomy): Eukaryota > Metazoa > Chordata > Mammalia > Primates > Lorisidae > Arctocebus > Arctocebus calabarensis. The sequence goes on from CAUYON010055257.1 coordinate 25,947, forward strand.
AGTCCATTCAAGGAATTATTTCTAGGGAAACCAAAAGACACTAAATGAGGAAGAAAACACAGTAACAAGGATACCAGAGGAAATTAAAGTCTTTAGTTCCTACAGCTACAGGAAAAAGTGAATTCAGCCAAACTCTTAAGCACAAATTAGAGACTGAATTATACAAGGCCCAATGTGACTGTATTAGGTGAAAAGTCCTTTTAATATAAAGGAGTAATTTAGGTTAAATGAGGTTATATAAGGGTAGACCCTAATCTAATATGACTAGTGACCTTACATGAAGAGGACATCAGGAAAAGTGCACTCAGAGAGGAACAGCTGTGTAAGGATACAGTAAGAAGGTAGCTTTCTGGAAACTTGAAGTTTGATTTAAAAGTTCTTGATCTCGGACATCCAGATTCCAGAAGTGTGAGAAAATAGTTGTTTTCTGATATTTAAGCCTCTTAGTCTGAAGTAGGCTATGGAGTTCCTAGCAGACTAAGATAGAAAATAAACACCAAAATTTCACAACAAAGACTTATTTATGTCAGTTCCTACTACCTGAAAAATCATGTCTACCTTTGACTAAAAATTGTAAGCCTTGTCAAAAGAATAGAAAAAAAGTATTCTGAAGTAACAAAGCAAGCTTCATAAACAGATTCACATATGGTAGGGAATTTGGCATGATCAGAATGGGTATTTAAAATAATAATGATTAATATGCTAAGGGCTCTAATAGAAAAAAGTGGATAACCACCAAGAACAGATGAGTAATCCATGAAAGAGAATCAAAAGGAAATGCTAGAAATGAAAAACACTTGTAACATAAATGAAGAATGTCTTTGATGGGCTCACCCATACACTGAACACAGCTGAAAAAAGAATAAATGAGCGTGAAGTTATTTTAATAAAAACCTTTCATACTAAAATTCACAGAGAAAAATATAAATAAGTGAGTAAAATGTCCAAAAACTGTAGAGCAATTACAAAAGGTGTATTATAAACATATTGGGAGTGCTATATGGAAAAGGAAGAAAAGGAACTAGGAAGAAAAAAAATAAACTAATAATGACTGTGCATTTTACAAAATTAATGACAGACACAACACCACAGATCTAGGAAACCCAGGGAAAAACAAGCAGGATAAAATTCCAAAAATCTACACCTGGGCATATCATAGTGTAACCACACACACACACACACACACAAAGGATAGACAAAGGTAAAATCTTACATACACAGAAATTATTTGGACTTGTATTCACAAACCAAGTAAGTAAAAGAAAGTTAGGCGAAATCTTTAAAGAAGTAATAGGAAAACATCAACCTAGAATTCTATACCCAGGAAATTATTTCTTCATAATTGAAGAAGAAATAAAGACCTTCTCAAACAGAAACTGAAGAGAAACTGAACATCATGTTCAAGTTGCCACTTGATGTGTAAGAATGTTAAAGTAAGTTTTTCAGAGAGAAGGAAAATGATATGTCAGAAACTTGGTTCTAAATAAAGAGAGGAAAAGAATTTTGGAAAGAACAAATAAAGACCTTTAACTTTTACAAAGCTAAACCTAAAATTCAGCATTCTTGATCTTAGGTACTCACTCAAATGAGCTAAAAACTTATGTCCACACACAAACTCATACATGAATGTTTATAGAAATTTTCTTCATAGTTAAAAAAACTGGAATCAGCCAAGATATTACTCAATAGGTGAATGGATAAACAAATTCTGATACAGCCATACAATGAGACATGATTCACTGTTAATAAGAAATGAGCTACCAATCCACAAAAATAAAAGAAAAAGATATGGAGAAAACTTACATGAATATTTATTACTGAAAACAGTCAGTAAGGAATATATACTATATTACTTCAACTATAGGATATTCTGGAAAAGGTAAAACTGTGGTCATATTAAAAGAAAAAATAAACATTGTATAGTGATGTTAAAAAATATATATATTTCCAGGGCTTAAGGGGAATGAAAGAAAGGCTAAACTGTTACAGCATAGATGAATTTTAGGGCAGCAAAACTATTCTGTACAGTACCATAAGCATGGACACATGGCATTACGTATTTGTCAAAACCCTATAGAACTGTACACTATAAAGATATAAAGTATGAACTCTAGTTTAATAATACTTTACCAATATTGGTTCATCAATTGCAACAACCATACCACACTCACAGAAAGTGTTAATAATACGGGAAGCTAAGTAGGCAGTGAAAGGTGGTCATGCGTAATATCTGGGGATTCTCTATACCAGAATACTCTCTATTCTCCTCCCAATGCTGTGACCTTTTAATACAGTTCCTCCTATTGTGGTGACCCCAAAATGTTTTATTCTACTAGTAATCTTCTGTCATATTTCTGAATTCTTAGTTGATTAAAGATAGTATCAACTAAATAATAGCAGTGGGAATAGTTATACCCACCTTGGATTTAGCACCTATCATATAAATTAAGATAATATTCTAAGTAGATGAAAAAGAAGTTAATTTTCTGCTAACATGTATAGTATAGTACAGTATAGTGAGTGTACAGTATATTATAGTATAGTATAGTGTATGTATAATATAGTATAGTATAGTGAGTGTATATTATAGTATAGTGTGTGTGTCTCTTTGTGTGCATGTGTGCCAATGTGCATGTGAACATGTGTATATTTTGGATATATTGTATATCCTGTTTCTAGGGGAGAAAAATATAGGAAAGAAGAAAAGGTGAAGATTAAGAATTCGGCAGTTTCAGAGACCTGAATCAAGTGTAACCCCCACCCTGGCTCTCCAAACTCCCATATGTGAAAATGTCAGGAGAATTTATAGAGAAGGTGGAAACAATGAGCAAAGTGCAGAACATGGTGTGAAAACACAGGCTACTTCATTCTGATATCAAAGAAACGCTTATGCCTGGAAGATTGGCAAACTAAGAATCTTCTTTGACTTCCAAATTTACTGAAAGCATTTTAATTGATCTGCTTTAAGAGGTTCAGCAGAAACATTTCCTTTAGTGATCTTTAAATCAACCCAAAGGTTTCATTCACCTTCCACTGTGTTTTATGAACACCCCTGATAAATACATGGTGAGTGAATTTACACTGTTTAGCCATATTCATATATAAACATGAAAGCATGTTTATCTGTCTTTCCTGTACCTTGCATAATAAATTGAGATGGCAAACTTGATAGAATCACTGAGTTTTGTTATTTTTCTCAGTGCTTTATTTACAAATTCCAGAAGTGTATGTGTTATGGAGTTGTTAAATATCCATTAAATGATGCTATATACTTATGTTGCTTCTCTCTTTAAACTCATTCATATTCTTGAATCCATGTTCCAAACAAACACAGTCTGTTAGCAAGGCTCATTTTTTTTTTAATTTAAACTTTAATTTCTAATGTAGGGACTAAAAATCAAAGCCATATCATTTTAGCTCTTTTCAGTTGAAAAGATCCAAATCAAAATGGAGCTGACATATTTGTTAACAAATCACAACGCAGACTGGACTTAATCACATCCCCTCCAAAGCTGTATTGTTTTACACTTTAACACATGTTCAAACCCACTTTTGATGAAAAGAGCTGAAAGAGAAATTACTTTGAAAATCAAAGATTGGGATTTTACAACTCAACATACAATGAAACACATGTGTCAGCAAACGGTTTCCATTTTGTCTCCTCACTTTGACTCCTATGATCACGTTGAATGTGATAGAATAAATCAAATACATCAGTATCTTGCTTGGTGATTACCTAATGGTGTCTCTAATTTTATTAAAATTACTTCGAGAGGAAAATGTTTGCAAACAGCAACTGCTGAGTGTGAAAGACAATTTCCGAAGATTGGTAAGGTGATACCAGATGGTGGAGAACCCAGAGGAGCTCTATAGTGAGATTAGACTTTACCAACAATTACTTCCCCAGTACCACAATACTTTACTCACATCAATACTTTCTAGTTTTTCACTGTCATTTTGCATTTGATCCTCATCACTCAGCAAGTGCAGCAGAGCAGATTTCATTAGCCCAGTATAGGTAGTCCCGGGGTTACAAATGAGATCAGTTATGAAAGTTTGTTCTTAAACTGATTTTGTATGTAAGTTGGAATAGGTTCATTTACCTATTATCTGTAATAGCCTCCAGTTTCTAAGTGCAAGTTGTATATAGGTCAGATGTTTGTAACGCAGGGACTGCTTGTATGAGGTCTGATGACTAATTTCGCAAACTCATGCTAGAAAAGTCCGACATACCTTCTTGCTGAATATCGATACAGTCACCTTTGAAATACTCCCCTTAAGAAGCAATGCACCAATGCCAGGACCTGGTCCACCCTTCAAAGCCATTTTAGTTTTTTTTTTTTTTTATTTCAGATTAATAAAAGTGTACAAATGACTAAGTTACATTGTTTGCATTTCTTCAAAGCAATTTTGGAAGTTTTTTCCTGGAATATTTAACAGAACTATTGTCATAGGGCACACAAAAACATGCAACGAGGATAATGAATGCCACTCAGCGAGACCCCACTGTTGGGTCGGTCTGAGGAGGACGTTCCCTGGTTCGTGGCCCCCAGGGCCAACAATTTGCGCTGGTGCCTAGCAGATGGCAGAGTGGTCACAAATACAAAGTAATCACAAGCAACATGCATTTATTGCAGAACAACACACACAAATCATAAAGAGAATACGTGTCTGTAAGAGTGAGACAGGTCCTTCTCCCTAACACACACCATCTTTTGCAAGTTAACTAAGCTAATCTTTTTGTCTTGTCTTTTCCAGGCAGATTTGGGTATGGCCTCAAGCCTTTGAAGAAGCTGACAGGATGGGGTTAGGTAACAAAACTTCTTAATGCACAAGCGTTTGTTTTCCCCGTAACCTTCCCAAAGAACCCATGGGAGTTGAAATTTACAATTTTGATTATTTATTAATGGACCAAATGCGCCCAGGTCAGGGTTTGGGCATTAGAGACTTCTCACTCGGTTGCAGCTGGGGAACAGTCTCCAGCCATAACTTGGTTCCTACTCTCTGCCCTTAGCTACAGCCCCTTAGTCTTCTGTCCTATCAAGGAGCAGAGGGAGGCCAGACGCTGGGTCTCCTCCCAGGCCCAGCTGCTTCAGCCCCACCTGGCAGGGAAAGAAGCTGGGGTCTGAGGGTACAAGTGTTCTACCACCAGGCAGAAAAAAATAAACTGGGGCCTGAGGAGGCGCATCTCTCCGACAGGCAGTAAGAAGGAAACCAAGGGCCGAGTCTGAGCGTCTACTCCTCGGGCAGGCAGTCCTGGAGGACGGGACAGGCCATGGCTGGCTGCGGTGGCAGGGACAGACGTGCTGGAGCTGCTACCCTCTGCCTGCAGCCGCTGGAGCCCCCCCTTAGTCACCGTGGCTCCTGCTTCCGAGGTCACAGCACCTGCCTACCTTCGTAGATGAGGAAGGCATCTTTACAGGTTGCCTCCTCCCCGGGGAGGTGTGGACCTATTCCTCGCCATCCTCCACAGGTGAACACGAGCCCATCTTGAGACACTGATACGTCAAGGTTGTGAAAACTTAACAAGCTCTTTGTACAGTGCTGCCAACATAAGAAGATTGCCAACTTGTCAGACCTCCTATGACGACAGCTCTGATGATCATTCCAGAAAAAAGTTCCAAAATTGCTTTGAAGAGAAGACTCAGAGCTGCCATAGGTATATAGTTTCTGAAGGGGAGTACTTCAAAGGTGAGGGTGTTGACGTTCAGCAATGAGGTATGTAGCACTTTTTCTAGGATGGGTTCTTGAACTTAATTGTCCAACTTCGTGTTGCAAATGTGGAATGGTTACTCAACTAAGTTAACTAAGGGGTCTAAGGTAACCATGAACAGTGTCATAGGCAGGATTAGAGGCCTCTACCTTAACTTCCAAGAATAAGAATATTCACAACTAAAGTTCTGTATTATTTTATGTAAAGTATTTTTATTTAATATAAATTCCCTATTCCAGTTTTAAACAGGATATACTGAAATGTCCATGAACATTTGAATAATAATAATAAAACTAACAGTAGCAATTAGGTTAACATATATTGAGATGAGACACAATACTAACACATAATCATAAGTCCCAGACCTGGGACTTAGACCAGAGGCTAGGTCTTAGCCGCCAAGACCAATGCTATTTCTACCTCTCAAATCCAATTGTTAACTACATTGTTCTTCCTTGTCATAACTTGACATTTATGACATGGGTATGATTATAAGCCTCACTTATGGAAAAGAGCATTACATTTTGAACAGGAAAACAGATATGAGAACTATTTATAAACTATAAATATTAAACAAATGTCAGTTATTAATATGAGTTAAAATTTAAAATTTGGGATGCTTATTAAAGCTTCTTTTTCTCTTTCTTGTTTCTTCTTCCCCCTTTTCGTCTCTCGCGTGTTGCTTTACCATACAAGTTAGTGTGAAGTGATGTAGGTGGGTTTCATGAGTTCCAGTCCATTTTCTTCTGTTCTATGACCACAGTTCCCAATCTAGCATCTTGTGTGTCCTGATCACTGAGGAATAAGCAAGTTGTGAATTTATGAATGTAAATCCATCATCACCAATTGCAAGAAATTCAGTGGTGTATGCCGTATTGACAGCAGGCTGTTAACATTGTATTTATGTATGAAGGACAGCATACTATTTATTGTTTTATATTTTCCTCTAAGTTATTTTTTAATAATTCTGAAACTTTAGTACTTGAACATTGTGCTCCGTCAAATGTGAAAATCCCCATTAGTGTGTTTTTCCCACAAACTTATTAAAAGAACCTACACATCCATGTTAAATATGGTTAGCTGTCATCAGCTTCTAATTGTGGAAATAGAATCTTCAGTAAAGTTGGACAATAGAACAAATCACAGACGGAATTTTACATTTTTTTTCTTCCTGTTTTGGCTCTGCGTCTATGTTGACAGGGTGACTTACACTGGTTTTATGCTCGTAGAATAAATGTGGCCCTATTTGTATTGTTGCTATTTTCTTTTTTTTTTGCTCAAAGGCAGAAGCTCATCTTACAATTAAATAAAAACTGATATCACAAAATGCCTCTTTTTCATAAAATGTTGAGTAACAACTAGCATTGTAGGCTAAAATAAATGGCATGTGGCAAAACTCAATCGACATATAACTAAACATCTTATCTTTTTATCATCATCTATTAACCTGTTTCATTTTCTCTTTTATCCCCCAAGCTTAATATTTATTACCATGCGGCAACACACATGTTGGTGATCAGCTAATTTATACCTTATGTTGTATATAGAATTTAGTGGCTGCCAATAATTATTATGGTAGCCAAACTAGAGATTTTTCACTTCTTTTCTAAAAACTAACCATGTGTTCTTCTTTAAAGCAATGTGGTTTTACTTTATAAATTTTCTGCAAGAAAAAATAAAAAAGAAACCCAGAGCTGTGAAATTTGCCATTATTCATGAAAATATTATCTGATGGTGAGTTGAATTTCAAAAAAAGAAAGGATTTTTTATTTTAATTTGACTTTAGCATTAAATAGAAGCATACAGAGAAGAGGATGTTAGGGGCTAAAGATCATACCGTTATGTTACATTTTCAATAGGCTATAGTTTAATATTTGGTTGATAGTTATCCTATTACCTAGAATTCCAACTACATTCTTATTTGAACTTTTTACTTATAGGAGAAATAAATAATTTCAGGCTCATTTAAAATTTGGAAAGCTACAAAGAGCTAATAAAAGATGGTCATTTTTAAGGAACACATGAAAATTTCAAATGTTCAGTAAAAATGAATATCATTTGAATATTCAACTGGATAATGATATATTTTTGAAGAATCTTATATGCATTCCTAAGAGTCAGTTGGACTTATGCCTGCTTTCTTACTCATTCAACATACACATCTTCAACAACTATTAATTCAATTATTTAATGAAGTGCAGTGTTTTTTCTCTAGATTATATGGGATTAATTTTTTGCTTATGTTGAGAACAAGATATTGAAAGAGCTTAAGGATGTATAAGGAGCTTACTAAACTGATTTTTAATTAAGCTGTTTATAGTCACATGTTACTATTTTAGATTATCTTTCCTTATTCTTGAAATTTCAAAATTCTATATCCTCTAGCGTTTTTTTGTTTCTAATTTCATTCTTTATTCCCTTCTTTATTTCCATTTTTTCTTTCCTTTTCCTTGACTTTTCAATTCCGACCTTCCTCTAAGGCAAATTATACTTAGAATGTGGATAAATTTTTACTATTATACAAATACACATACAGTCCAGCAACTCTCAAGAATTTTAAAAGTTTGGCATCTCTTAAACTCTCTTCAGAAAAAGTTAAATGTCATGTATTGAGGACTAGATCTCTGGTATATTACTCTATATTTATCAAGTTATTTTGCAAATGTGTAAATTCTTCCCCCGACCCCAGATGAGTGATAGAAATGATTCTTTCTTGTTCCTTTCAAGTTCATCTCATTTATATTCTCCCTTTTTCTTCCTTCTTTGCACCTTATACCTTCTTCATCCTCCATCCCCATTTATCAGGATGCTTTGTATAGAAGGGTATATTGATGGCTCAAATGTGATGTATGAGGACAAGACTCTATTTTTGTTCTGCTCTTATTAAATCCTGATTTGCAAAGTGTGTTTTTCTTATGGCTTTGAATCAGAGGGACTCAGTTGTTGCTACCAATGATGTACAACTGATAAAAATGATTTGATTTTCACTTTAGCTGTATTCCATCAATAATGCTGTCCTCCACACTTAGTCTTAAGGAGAATGTTGTAGGGAATCTCTTATCTAACGTGTCCATTTCATTTTTAAAGGCCTTTTATTTCTGAAATAATTTTGGATTTATAGAAGAGTTGCAAAGATAAGACTGTACCTTTTACCTAGATTTTTCTAATGTTAACATCCTGGGTAATCATGGCATGTATACTATAATAAAGAAATGCACATTTGTAAAATACTAAAAAAAAAAGAATTTGAAAAGTTTTAATATTCGTGTTATTTTATGCTGTGTACAATAAATATTTGTAAAAATTTTGAATACTCCATTTGGTTGAATACAGATTAAGCTGCTATAAGTAATAGACTCTAAAATAGTGTTCAAATATGAGAGAAAGATATTTATCTCCTATAGGATAATCTAAATTAAGCAGCCCACTCTCTTGGTAGAACAATTCTGGCATCTTTACTAGGTTTGACATTGCTAGACTTCCAATGTTACTTTGAGTATAGACATTCCTCAAGCATTGGGAAGGGAAGAGGGCAGAGCAGAAAAAGCAGCTTTGTCTTTGTAGTTACAGCGTAGAAATTTCTACAATGTAGAAATAGAGGACACCTTTTCCAGACATGATCAACCTAAACATGCCACAAGAAGGGCACACAGGCTTACAAGACAGGGTCAGAAAGGTAGTCACTCACTACATTAACATCCGCCCAGAAAACTCAGGGCTTTCATCAGAAAGAGGAAACAGAAAGAATGGGTACTAAACAACAGTTCGGAGTCTCCATCCACTAAAGAATGACCATATGTTTCTTCAGAGGTGAATAAAATGCCTATTTATTTCTTTATAACATGCCATTATTCAATATACTACTCTAATATGCATAACAAATACTGATAAATAAAAGACATTTTTCTCTAAAATTGTTTTCATAGTGACAAAAAGGAAGTAAAACTTGTTTTTCCTCTCCTGTGTCTATCTCTCTCTTATGTTTTACATTCTTAAAACATAAGCAATCTAATATTTACAAAAGTACTAACCGTGTTATAGCATAAATTTTAGTCTATTTCCGAATGAACCAACATTCAATCCACAGCAGCCTGGAAAGAATAAAGGCCTACTAATTTTGACTTTATTTCTGAACATAGACCTACTAGAAAAAGTTATAAAATATATTATCCAAATTTCATTTAAAAAATGTATTTAATATGGTTGCATTAATATCATGAAATTACCTCATTAAGAATTGTGTTTAAACAAAGGTAAGTCATGAATTTCAAACTGACCTATATGCCAAAAAAAAAAAAAATTGTCAAATGCTAGCTTTAACTGCTGGCTAATGTTTTTAACAAATTAAGATAAGACAAGATAAGACACATACTTCAAAAATCACTAAAAACCTTCTTTTTAGAGTATTATCACCATCTCTTTAATTTTTGTTCATAATTATAGGCAAATTTATACTATACATTTTCTCAATGTATCCATATTTCAAATATAAACCTTTTAAATATTTATGGTATAGTTTTTTGCTATAGTCAGTCATTTTCCATTTTTGTTCACCTACTTGTTATTTAAAAAATCTATGGTTAATATCAGAATTCACAGAAGAAAACAGTGTTTAGCAGCTGCAAAATTTATGATTTTCTCTAAAGTGATGAATAGAAAAGCAAGATATTTCATTATAATTTTTTCCAAATACTGCTTTTTTTTTTGGTGCAGTTTTTTTGGGGGGTTGGGTTTGAACCCACCACCTCCAGTATGTGGGGCTGGCTCCCTACTCCTTGAGCCACAGGCACCGCCCCACCAAATACTGGTTTTTTTTGTGTGTAATTCTAATACATAGTATATTAAGTATAAGTCAAATTTACATACAATTACCAAGGCAGAGTGGAGGAAAAATTCTGAGATTTTCTATAACTAGTTTCTTTTAATAGGAGAGTTGTCTTTCATGGAACTCTTCAAAATAATCAACTCCTGCCATCACTATATAGTAATAATTGAATCTAATTTTTTTAATAAGGAAAATATCTGAAAATAAATGTTATTAAAATGTGCCAATTCTGGCATTCCAAAATCATTTGCTTTGCTGAATAAATGAAGAAATAAAGGAATTTATCTTATCCAGTATACTGTTTCAGATTTCTGTGTTTCTCTTCCAACTTTCCCTGCTGTCTGAAAAATTCATGGTCTTTTGGGTCCTGACTATCTGATCTTCAAATCTTTAACCACCGTTCTGGCACACTTATAGTGCTGTTTTCCTTTTAACAACTTTTCTGTCACTCTCCACAGGTTAAACTTCTCACCCTTTCCTCTGCCCATACACTGAAACCTCTACATAATTCTTTCATATCTCCTGGAACATTGATATGTCTGTCATACTTCTGTGTCTAAAGCATCTTGTGACTGCAAATCACCTAATGACTATTTGTTAACTCAATACATAAATGGAAATGAGCTAGCTACGTGTGTTCAATACTATCCTCTTGCTAGGTGAGTGGAAAGCTAAAGCTAAAGATCTCTGCATATCACTTTTATTTTTGTGATTCTAATTTTAAGGAATATCCTGCTGATGACTGTAGAGGACGCCAAGAGCCAGATGACTTCTGAACAAGATGATTTGCAGCTGGGGGACAGACCCTCAGGCAATTCGTCAGCAGGTGCTCTTGCGGACAAAACCCCCGAGCCCTTGGCGATCCTTGGGCACGTAGTCATTGTCTAGTACTCCCCTCATCTGTCTTGTGCTGGATCCATAAGATGCTACTGCGGAGGTTGCTCGGGGCTACCCTGCAATCAGGGTTAGCCCGCCTCCTGCAAGCTTGTACTTCTAATCTGCATCCCTCCTGCTTCCTTTCTGCAGGTGATCGAGACCAGGACCATAGGGGCTGTGACAGATGACGTACATTTCCCCTTTGTTAGCATCATTTTAAAATGGTAATGCATGTATTCAATCTTCTGAGCTAATTTTTATTACCAGAATTTTAGACAAGTGACTGAGGCACTTGGACATTAATTTAAGCAGCTTGTGCTCACTCACTAATAAGAACCTACTCAGTTCTTCTACCTCCAGAGCCTCTGATCTTGGTGGCTGTTTGCTACACTGTTTTCTCATACAATGTTAATTCCTCTATTTTTTTTCTAAATGTATTAAGAAAAAGGTTTTTGACAGAGGTAAGAATTGATTGACTACCAAACTAAACTTCAGAGAAACTTTCATGAGCCTCATATAATATAAAGGTATTCCTGAGGTTAAGTTTTTCACAAAAGTAATTGGATTTTAATGGTCTCAGTACGTGTGTATACTTTATCAAGGCACATTCTATGTCTGCCTGGTTAATTTCAGGTGCATTATTTTGTATAATCATATGTCTCTATAATTTCAGTTAATTTTTACTTATATCTCAAACCAAGAATTTACAGATGTGATTGATAGGCTTTCTTCCATAGATTTTTTCCATATGAAATATTTAAGGGGCAGGTACATTAACCTCTGCCAAAACGCTTCAACACACTCATGAATAAGCATACCCTAGTTCATTGTTTTAAACTGTACTAAATGGGATGAAAGTGGGGAGTGGCTTTTGAATAATTTTTGTGAATGTAGCAAGAGGAACTGCAGTGGATTTAAATCTCTATGATTATTACTATCCTAAGAAAACATTTGATGATCTTAATTATTAGCTTCACAATTTAGAGGACTGAGACAAGATCTATAACAGTAGTGAGTTTTGCAAAATAAATATATATATTAATTTCAAAATTATGTTTCTATAATCAGCAATAAATATTTCATAAATTTAAAGTCTGGGACTGTTATCTTAAATTTCTTAATATAGAAAATTTTAAATATATACAAATGTAGAGAATATTATAATGAAAAAAATCCATGTACCATCTGTCCATATAAGGTCATGACTAATTTTTTTTCTTAGTCCATTTATTTTATTTTTTTTTAAATTTAAAGCCCAATCTTTATTGTTTATTTTTACATATACATGTGTTCATTTTGTTTCCACTTTTTCCTTTCAGGAAATCAAAAAGGCTTAAAATTTAATAACAATAACAATGTTTAAGATAAGGACTAGAAACAAAAACCTAGCAAAGAATGAATGAAGATAAATACATTCAGAAAAGTAATCAGATGATTGCTGCAACAAAAAATTGAGCAACAATAATAATGCAAAAAAAGTAACATTCACGTTGTCAAATAAGAGTATGTCTATTATAGAATGCTTTGATTCTGTGGTTCCATGTGGAGTCAGTTAACTTTGTCTTCTTTTTTTCACAAAGTCTCAAAAAATAGACAATATTTATAAATAAAAATAAAAGATGATTTCCAAAAACAGATCATGCCAAATCTTATAGACAACAGAAAAATACTTGAAAATAATTCTACTTCATCTGGATACACCTGATATTAAAATTGGAAAAAATATATTATAAAGGGAAATTACAAACATATTTCACTTATAATTGAGAACACAATGTCCTAAACAATATATTAACTAGTTGAAATAAAAATTCAATTATCTTTTAATCAACAAATCTTTGTACCATCAGACAGGTTTTAAAAGAATTTTTGATCCTTAATTTAATCTTCAAAATTGTCATGGAAGAACTATTGAAACACCTGGAATATAGGAGATAAATCAACTGTAATTGTTAGCCATCTAATTTTCTTTATAATCCCTATTCAAAGCAATTATGAATATTGACACCTAGTTGGCTTGAGTTTTCAAAATCTTCAGGGTATTGTTCAGGCTTATTTCTGAGTTTTGATTTCCTTCTCTTCTACATTACTAATTATAAAAAAACCATTTATTAAAAACACACTCAATGAAACAATAATTCATGCATTTTTACAGATAGTTTTACTCTGATTTATTCAATACTACATGTAGTCACTCTGGATATTCTCATAAATTCTATTAATTACTAGTTCCAAAAGTACCTTGGTGATTTTCACAGTTTATTCAGGGTGTCAATTGGAATTAAACTGAAGTTTATAAGAGTCTTTAGTTTAATTTTAGTTTTTAATTTTTAGTTTCATTCAGTTTCATTCATATTTACAAATATGAAACTATTCAGAAAACATGCTGTCTAGTGGCAAAAAGTGCTGCATTTGGTCTTGAGCAAAAATAAACAGACTGCAATTTGAAAGCCTAAAAGTCAAAACCAGATAGAGAGATGAGGCTATGCCTCATAGGATGGAGAGCTAGGGAGATCAAGATAGCCAATTCACACCTGAATGGAACTTAGGAAATGCATCCCATAGAATGCAGACCACAGAACTAAATTTGAGAGGAATGAAGCATAGGGATACATCAAAAGGAGAAAATGAGATGAAATGGGAAGAAAATAAAAAGTAAATCTGCCATGCTGATCCTTCTCTGGATCTTTGGACACGTTGGCTTAAGCATCTACAGCCCTTTATTTTCCCAAAGCTGAAACAACTCATTCCCAGTAACAGGGTTTGCCTCTGATTTCTGAAGTCTTTCTTGTGTATTATGTAAAGGAACTCAAACTCTCCAGAACAAAACCTGTGTGACTCTAATATTAAGACCCTGCTCTGCTAGAGGACTTCTGACATATTCCTAAACATTTGTAATCCCCCCCACGTGTCAGGCACTCTCAATTTCTCTGCCTAATTTCAGTTGTCTTGTATAGCTCAAGCACCAGAGTTTTGTCTACCACTGAGGTTGACTCCTGCTACTTGGCTGATCCTGATATAAGAAACCTGCCCGTTTCATCTCTCCCTCTCCACTTGTTTATATAGTTTAAAATTACCTAGTCCTGGACTTCTAGTCAATATCGTGGAACTCCCTTGTTAGGAGCTTTCTGATGCCAAGTTTTGTTTTAAATGTTATGTTGGACCTGCCAGATCTGATTCCTACCTGGGGTTGTATCTGCCCTAAATAACTTGCTTCATTTGAGTATTTATCTAGATCCTGTCAAGAAGGCGGTCCCCTCACAAGATGTACAACTTAGGCCACTTACAGAGTGTGCTTGACAATGATCAGCAAAGACCATTTTTCCTGTTCCCCCCACCAAGCACACCTATGTTGTTTTGACATCACTGACTGTGAATCGGAAATACCATTGCTAAAAGTGCTTCCCTCCCATGAAAAGCACAGTAGACTCTCACTGTGTACTTGCTGTTTCTGCTTCTCTTCCATAGCTCCAGCCAACTTACTGTGTGTCCCATGGCACTGCCATTACACTTAACCCTGCTTCAGATTGCTCCCCCGTGTTATTATCTGAAGGCTCCTGAAGGAACTGAGAATCTAGAACTCATCTCCTGACGGTACAGCACTCTATCCACTGATGTCTGGATAAAATACTGATCCAGCTGCTTGGGATTGGGGCTGTAGCAGAAAAGATGTATAAAGGACGTGACTGTCTGAAGATAGCTATGACCTGAATCCAAATTACACACACGTTTCTAGGAAACAATGTTGTAAACATATGTACTAATGTGTTTCTCCTTCAATGCATAATTCTTGCGTACAAAACGCTAACCAGGCACCATCATGAAATGAGTAATGATTCATTTCATAAGTATGATTTTTCTACTTAGGTTAAATATAGATGTTATTGGCTTCGATGAAGAAGACATCTGATCACCATTATGGTATGACTTTTAAGAGAAAATTCATTACAATTCCAACAGTCAGGCCATAGACTTGTTATAAAGCTTTTGCAAGAACACCCCCAAATCACACCTGTGGTGGAGTTCTGACCAGATTCACATCTTTGTGCCCATTTATTGATACCACATAATGTCTTTAGTCATTTTACACAAGATAAATCAAGTTAACAGAAAACATGCAATAGGATTTGAAGAGAAAAAAGTAACCATGCTTAGTAGGACTACACACGTTTGAGCATTTTGTGCATACCATGACTGAGGAGCACTCCAGAGAATGCAATGCAATTTTTTCTGCTTAGATTTGTACATGGCATATTCTGCATACCCACGCAAGGGAGTCGCACTGCATACCTGACATTTATCTCTGTTGGTGGTGAAAGTTATGGGTCTAGACTACAGATAGTTACAGGAGTCTCTGACATCGTTGCTTGATACTTGCTTTACGAGTCCATCCACTGATAATTTCTTCTTTTCTATATGGGTTATTTTTCTGAGTAACCTGAATTTCAGGTATGAGACAACAAAAAGTGTAGACACCAGGTCAGTAAGCTATAACTTAAAGATTACCATTTTGTTAATGTAGACTCAGTTTAGAAACGTCATAAGTCAACATTCTTGCCATGTAGGAAATTGAATGATTTGGTCCTAATGTGGAAAACTGAGATGGGAAATATAGTATTCTTCATAGAATAAAAATTACCCAAGGGGGTAGAAATATTGTGAGGGCAGTCAAACAGCATTACGTGTTTCAAATATGTAGTAATGGGTTTCAGATTCTTATTTACACTGGTGCTAGACAGAGGGAGGGAGAATGTGAATAGGGACGAGAGAGAGGATATTAGACATCTATGCGCTTGAGTATATCAATCTCAGTAATGGAAATGATGAGCTCAAAATCAGGATGTTTGAGAACTGCTGATAATTTTCCAAATATATGAAGCGGCATTTAGTTGTATCTTTGGTGAAAAATGAGCAGCTAAAATTAAGTATGCCAAAATGAAACTTTTTGTTTGTTTGTTTTTGTAGAGACAGTCTCAGTAGAGTGCCGTGGCATCATAGTTCACTGCAACCTCCAACTCCTGAGCTTACGCGATTCTCTCGCCTCAACCTTCCGAATAGCTGGGACTACAGGCGCCCGCCACCACGCCCAGCTATTTTTTTGTTGCAGTTTTCCTGGGGCCGAGTTTGAACTGCCACCTCAGTATGTGGGCTGGTGCCCTACCCACTGAGCCACAGGTGCCACCCAAGACTGTTTCTTTAAGTAACATCTTAGGGAGAACTCTGGCTGCAAGTACACTGTAACTAAAGGAAATAATTAAAGTTTGAGAATAGAAGTGTGGAAAGAAATTTTGTAGGCCTCAGGTCTAGTCCTGGATGTATCAATAAATGTCAAACTGAATTTGGTGTTGAGGGTGAACTTCTTAGTCCTGGTGTCAAAGAGGCAGGTTCTGATGAACTGCAATTATACTTCTCTGTCCTTAGAGCTGGTGGGATCAGCAGCAGGCCAGAAGTAGCAGTGACATGGCACACTTCCAAAGAGACCTGGTGAGTTCTCTGTTTTCCCCCTAACCCACTTTTCCATGAGATAATTTTACCTAAACAGACGTCAAAGATATCAACTGATGTTAGTGTGACCGGCAACGTCACCTAACCACAAAAATGACCACAACCAGACCAAATGACAGAGAAGTGGGAGGTCCATAATTGCCAAAGGAAGCATTCCTTTTTTATTTCCTGGTGGCGAAATTACAAAAGTTTAATCCTTTGGGTTTGGTAACCTCTCAATATCTTTAAGAGCTTTCCACATGGTAAAATTGCCAGGCAAAGAAGAAAGGTGTTTGCATATGTGACCAATATGAGTAAAGTCACTTCATTGAGAATTAGAAGGAACATAATTGCATTCTTTACCTTTTATCAGTTCGCCAGTTGTATGGGAAGATTTTAGCTCTTACGTCTCCACTTGGATAGCATTTTTTGATTGTAGCACAAAGAGCTGAAACAAAGGGGAGGGAGCTATCTGGGGAGACAGAAGACTGGGGAGATAATGCAAGTTCTTGACTGAGAGCCATGTATGAAAAAAAAAGTATATAATGCTTACCAGAGAGACGCTGCTGTGGGTTTAAGAACAAATCTAAATAGTAAAAGTAGAATGACACAGGGAGACTTTGGGATTCTGCCCCACATACAGGAAAGAGATTTAATATAATTAGTATCCATGTAGTACTCCAGAAAAGTCTTACCTTTGCACTGAAGATGATGTCCTGGAGTACAAGTCCGTCTAGATGCACCTTTATAAAGGCTAAAACCAAGCCTCAATGATATTCTTAGAAGAGTCAGATTTTGGAGGCTGAGTGTCATCAAATTAGGGAAGCTTGGAAAAGTCTCTGTAGATGTATCCTAACAAAGTACAAACTGAACTTGAAAGCTTCGAAGTTATCCACCAGCACTTGTACTATTAGAATAAAAAAAAAAACTCTTCAGAATAATGTAACAGAATCAAAAATGTTTATAACATGATATTCACAAAGTTCAGTATTAAGTCAAAATTTACTAGACATTTTTAAAAAGGCAACTATGGCTCAGAACTAATGGGAAAAATACAATGAACAGAAAATGACTCCAAGATGTCTCAGATACTAGATTTAGCAGATCAAGAATACTGAAAGCCATTATAAGTAAACTCATGGAATTGAAGGAAAATATTGTAGACCTAAAAAGACAGTAAATCTTGGTAGAGAAATAAAAATGGGTTGGGGGAGGGGGCAAAAGAAGCAGAACTGCATGGGAATCCTGAAACTAAGTTTGAAAATTAGAATTTGAAATTAGAAGTGTGGAAAGAAATTTTGTAGGTTGAAATAAAAAGAAAAATAAAAAGATGGGTTTAATATGTTGAGGATATAAGAAAATGGTCAGTGAACTTGAATAAAAACAAATTATTCAATACAAAAAAATAGAGGAAAACAGATAAACAATTTTATAAGAGTCTCAGAGAACTGAGGACCAGTATCAAACAGTCCAGCTAGCACACGTAATTAGTCACAGAAGAAGACATTGAGGTATTGCAGGAAAACATTTAAAGATATAATGGCTTAGAGCTTTTCTTTCTAAATTTAATAGTAAACATCCACTATCCACTGACAGAGTCAAGAAAACGTACATCCAGGCTGAAAATCAAAATAAAGAGAAAATAAAGGCATTACTTTAAGAAAAAGACACATTGGGTGGAGTATGGGTGGAGGGAGGGCAATTAGTGGGATCACACCAACGGTGCATCTTAGCAGGGTACTGGTGAAACTTATTAAAGGTAGAGTATCAATGTCTTTATATAGTGATCAAGAAAATGCCATGAAGGCTATCTGTAACAGTACGATCAAAATATTTCTGAATGTATATGAAGTACATCATG
>CAUYON010055259.1:0-13414 GCA_963573935.1 Arctocebus calabarensis
GCCTTAGCCCCTTGAGCCACAGGTGCTGAGCCTTTCTATCAAGTTTTATCTCTTTAATTGGTAGAGTCCAAAACCAAAATTGAGAACTTTAATGAACATTTTTGTTTTCTCTTAAATCTGCATGTTTTCTTCTGAAATAAAAAACTACTATGTGCCCCCTTGCCCCAAAGATATTATTTTGAAAGGATTTGGGGTTTGGTTGGGCAGGATTTTGTGGCTCATGTTTTTAAGGTTGGGCAGTAGTTGGGGACATAGTTGCCTTCAGCCTTTGACCAGATCTTGTGTGGCTGCCAAAAGAACTTAGGACAATTCAGTTTAATAAAGGAACCTCTATTTTTTATTTAAATTTCTTTTTTTAAGAGATGGGGTCTCACTATATTGCCCAGGCTGGCATGCAGTGACTATTCATAGGCATGATCCAAATACTGATCAGCACGGGAGTTTTGACCTGCTCTGTTTCCGACCTGGGCCAGTTCACCCCTCCTTAGGCAACCTGGTGGCCCCCCGCTCATCATATAGATGCCGAACTTAGTGCGGACACCCAATAGGCATGGTGCAATATGTACAATATATATTTTGTCATTTCCCAGAACTCCTGGACTCAAGTGATCCTCTTGTCTCAGCCTCCCAAGTAGCTGGGACTCCAAATTTCCGGTGAAACTTTTATTTTTTAATTTAATTTTATTTTTTTGAGAGAGAGTCTTAAACTGTTCCCCTGGGTAGAGTGCCATGTGTCATCATACCTCACAGCAACCTCCAATTTCTGGGCTCAAGTGATCTTCTTGCCTCAGTTTTTCTATTTTTGGTAGAGATGGGGTCTTGCTCTTGCTCAGGCTGATCTCAAATGCATGAGCTCAACAATCCATCCGCCTCGGTGGAACTTTTAAAATAAGGAACTTCAGCTGGGCCCAGGGTAGCTCGTACCTCTAATCCTAGCATTCTGGGAGGCCAAGGGGGATGGATTGCTTGAGTTCAGGAGTTCTAGACCAGCCTGAGAGAGTGAGACCCTGCCTCTAAAAATAATCGGGGGTGTGGTGGGCACCTGTAGTCCCAGCTACTTGGGAGGCTAAGGCAAGAGGATCACTTGAGCCCAAGAGTTTGAGGTTGCTGTGCCATGCCATGCCATGGCACTCTACTGAGGGTGACAAAGCGAGAATCTGTCTCAAAAAAATAAATAAAAATAAAATAAAGAACTTCAGACTTTCTTTAAAGACTTTTCTTAGAAGTAACAAGTTCTTAAAAACTTGTTGTCTTTATATGGACCCATATGAACCAATGTGTCTCGTCTTTGTTATTAAATCTAGATATCAGCTGATGGTTATGAAGTAGAAAATCTCATCTCTGAAGACCTCACAAAGAGAAGTCATGGTTTTAGGACAGAGTATTTCATTAAGCCACCAGTCTGTGTGACAGTTTCCTTTCCCTTTAATGTGGAGATCTACAGGATTATCATAGACCTCCCAGCTGGGGGAGGGCAGAATGGAACTGGCCTGGAAATGTACACATCTGCTTCACCTAGCAGAACATCTTGGAATGCACCTGAGTGCCAAACCTCAGGCCCAGCTGAGCCATCTGTCCTGGACAAGGAGGCATTCACCTTGGTAGGCAAAGTCGTACTAAAAAACCAGAGCCAGGTGGTATTTAGTCACAGGGGCTTCAAGGCCAGGCCACCTTTTGGCCCAGTAGAAGTCACACTTCCCTCCCCTGCTGTTGTGACCCAGGAGCTTTGGAATAAAGGGGCTCTTTCTCTTAGTCATGTAGCTCACCTCAAGATTTGTATCACACATGTGATAGGCAGCGGTGTCCCTTGCATCAAGCGGTTGGAAGTGTGGGGTCAACCAGCCAAGACCTGCTCTCAGGAAGTGATAGACAGCATTCTACTGGTCGCCTCAGAGAGTTTGCCTCAGGGCTCAGCTCTGCAGGCCCCAGCCTTGCCCATGGAAAGTGACTGTGATCCCAGTGACAAGTCTGAGGGTCAGCAGGCCCTCACCGGCCTTCAAGAGCTGGCTGAGATAATTCAGGATGTGCCTGAGGAGTTCCTAGATCCCATCACCTTGGAGATCATGCCTTGTCCCATGCTTCTGCCCTCAGGCAAGGTCATTGACCAGAGCACACTGGAGAAATGTAACTGCAGTGAAGCTGCATGGGGCCGAGTGCCCAGTGACCCTTTCACAGGGGTAGCCTTTACTCCACACTCCCAGCCCCTGCCTCATCCTTCCCTGAAAGCCCGGATCGACCACTTCCTGCTCCAGCACTCTGTCCCTGGCTGCCGCTTGCTTGGGAGAGCACAGCCTGCATTGGCAGTGACTCCTTCTTCTATCACTCTGCCCTCTCGGAAAAGGAAGAGGGAACAAGCTGAACGAGCCTTGGACAGTAGCCTTGGTGTAAATGCTTCCTGTTTTCCTACTGGAAGCCCTCTGGTCTCACCCACTACCTCTGAGCACAGCGCTAAGAAAATGAAAGCCACCAGTGAGCTCAGCCTGACACACATGGACTGCTCAGCAGGTATGTCACTGTCTTGTGTCCCTGGCCCACTGTCACCCTTAACTCTTGCTCTTCGCTTTATGCTATGCTGCGTACATTCCTCGGGCTAGTGCCCATGCTTCTTCCTTCCCGTTTCTCATGGTGGGGCCCTCAGCTTTGTCCTGGAGGTCTTATGGAGGTTTACATGTGTTCTCACCTATTCCAGGGCTTCAGTCTGCGTGTGTGTTCCTCTCTCCAGTGTCGGTTCCTCTGGCAGTTTTGCCTTCCTTGGGCTCCTTAATGTGCCTTGTCTGAGTCAACACTTTTTCTTGTGCTAGAAGCCTCTGGTCAGAGCTGCTGGGAGGAGAGACACCACTCCCTTAAAGCAGAACATATTTTCCCCTTGGTACCTCACTTACAGTTACTCATCTATCAGTGGGCTTCTCCAGGTATTGTTTCTAACCTTTGCAGAGGTGCATTGATGTAAGTACATGAGATCCTCACCACACCATGAGCTCACAGGAAAGTATTAAAGTACTGGGTGGTAGGCCCTCCTGTCAGGAGTTACTGAAAAGAAAAGCCACATAGAAGTGCAGTTACCAAGCATGTGTAAGAATTACAGCATTCTTCAGTCTGCGATCTAGGCATCCCTGGGGCATTGCCAGTGATTTCTGGGACCAGCGGTGCTGCCATCTCCTGACAAGAGCAGCCCTGGTTTCCCTGGTGACCTCTGCAGTTGAACGTGTTCAGTGTGAATACTTCAGCATAAGCCTGATGTCCGTTCTTAGGCAGAGACAGACCTGTTTTTATGGTGTTAATGTGGTACTAGTTACGGCTTTGCATAGTGGCTCACACCTGTAATCCTAGTACTTTGAGGGGCTGAGGTGGGAGGATCACTTGAGCCCAGGAGTTCAAAACTAGCCTGGTGAACATAGTAAGACCCTGTCTGGAAAGAAAGAAAGGCAAGGAAAGGAAGGGAGGGAGGAAGAAAAGGAGAGGAGAGGAGAGGGGAAGAGAGGGAAGAGGGGAGGAGAGGAAGGAAAGGAAAGAAGAAAGAAAAGAAAGAAACAAGAAAAAAAAAGTTAGCTGAGCATGGTATCATGCCTAGGAGTTTGAGTTTGCAGTGAGCTGTGATGACGCCACTGGTTTCTAGTTTGGGTAACAGTGCCAAACTGTCGTAAAAAAAAATTTTTTTTTTTTTTTTTTTTTTTTGAGATAGAGTCTTAGTATGACACCCTCGGGTAGAATTCTGTGGGGTCACAGCTAACAGCAACCTCCAACTCTTAGGCTTACGCGATTTTCTTGCTTCAACTTTACAAGTAGCTGGGACTACAGGCATCTGCCACAACGCCTAGCTATTTTTTCGTTGTCATGTTGTTTGGCAGGCTGGGGCTGGATTCGAACCCACCAGGTCCAGTGTATGCAGCCTGTGCAGAGCCCAGCCTCAAAAATTTTTAAAAAGGAAGTATTAGTTACCTATTGTTATGTTACAAATTACCCAGAAACTTACCAGCTTAAAGCAACAAACATTCATTATCTCTTAACTTTGGAATCAGAAATCCAAATCAACTTGGCAGAGTCTTCTGCTTCTGAGTCTTTCAAGACTGCTATCAAAGGTGTAGTCTGGGCCCAGAGGTCATCACTAGGCTTGACTGGGGAAGAATTTACTTGCAGTCTTACTACATGATTGTTTCAGGATTCAGTTCCTCACTGAATTGTGGGACAGAGGGTAGTTCTATGACAACTTTTTCCTTAGCTAGAAACTGCCCTCAATTCCTTGCCCCTCTGGCCTTGCAGCACACTCTGACCTTGAATGTGATATCCATTACTTGGGCTGTATTCTATTTGTTAGAATCCCATCCCTAAATCAGCCCACATGCATGGGGAGGGTTACCCAAGGGCATGAATATTCAGAGGCAAGTCCATCAACGTTTTGGGAAACTCTCCTACACCATTGATTCTTTTTTTTTTTTTTGAGACAGAGCCTCACTTTGTCGCCTTGGATAGAGTACTGTGGGTGTCATAGCTAACAGCAACCTCAAACTCTTGGGCTTAAGTGATCCTCTTGCCTCAGCCTCCCAAGTAGCTGGGACTATTGGTGTCTGCCACAACGCCTGGCTATGTTTAGAGATGCGGCCTTGATCTTGCTCAGGCTGATCTGGAACTCCTAAGCTCAAGCATGCCACCTGCCTTGGCCTTCTAGAATGCTAGGATTATAGGCATGAGCCACCTACACCATTGATTCTTATTGTATTGTGTTTTTATTCTGTGTTTAAAAATTTTTTTAGAGACGAAGTCTTGCCGTATTCCGTGGCTGAACTCAAAACTCCTGGGCTCAAGCAACCCTCCTGCCTCAGCCTTCTAGTAGCTGGGACTATAGGCACCCACCATACCCCTCTGCATCCTTAGATCTTTTAATATGATAAAGTACATTGAGAAGTTTTCTTTTCTTTTTTTTTTTTTTGAGAAGTTTTCTTTCTTTTTTTTTGAGACAGAGCCTCAAGCAGTCACCCTGGATAGAGTGCAATGGCATCATAGCTCACAGCAACCTCCAACACCTGGGCTCAAGCGAGTCTCTTGCCTCCGCCTCCCAAGTAGCTGGGACTACAGGCGCCCACCACAACGCCCGGCCATTTTTTGGTTGCAGCCATCATTGTTGTTTGGCGGGTCCGGGCCGTATTCGAACCCATCAGCTCAGGTGTACGTGGCTGGCGCCTTAGCCCGCTGAGCCACAGGCACTGAGCCTTTGAGAAGTTTTCTAATGTTGAACCATTCTTACATTCTGGAGTAAACACATTTGGTTGTGATTCTTTTAATGTCCTGTTTGGTTCTTTTTGCTAGTATTTTATTTCAGATTTTTGTGTTCATGAAGAGATTGGACTTTAGCTGTGTGTGTGTTTATTAGTATGCCATCTTTGATCAGGTTTTGGCATCAATGGATTTTTTTTGCTCCATAAAAAAATTTAAAAATTTTCCTTTCCTATACTCTGGAACAATTAAAAAAATATGTATATATGTATGTATGTATGTATATTTTTTGTAGAGACAGGTATCACTATGTTTTCCACGCTGGTTCTGAACTCCTGGCCTAAAGTGATCCTCCCACCTCAGCCTCCCAAAGTGCTAAAATTATAGATGCAAGCCACTAGCCTGGACTTGGAACAATTTAATAGTATTAGAATAATTTATTCATATACATGTTTGGTAGAATTCTCCATTTTTGACAACTTTTTCTTTTTCCTTGTGGAAATTATTCTGTTTATTTATTTATTGATTGATTTTTGTAGAGATAGTCTTACTTTATCACTCTCGGTAAGGCCGTGGCGTCACACAGCTCATAGCAACCTCCAACTCCTGGGCTTAGGTGATTTTCTTTCCTCAGCCTCCTGAGTAGCTGGGACTACAGGCGCCCGCCACAACGCTGGTCTATTTTTTTGTTGTAGTTTGGCCAGAGCCGGGTTTGTACCTGCCACCCTCGGTATGTGGGCCCTACCCACTGAGCCATAGGCACCGCCTGAAATTATTCTGTTTAGATTTGATTTTTTTACTTCCTGTTTTTCCTTAAAAGGCTATGCAAATAGTGTGCTTAATGGTTACTTCTGTCTTTGTTTTTGAGAGTAAATTATAGTTCAACAAGATCCCCAGAAACTTCTGGAAGCATCAGAAGTGCCATGGGATGGGACAAGGAAAAAGGTCTTTAGACCCCAGTTGTTTTTTGTTTTTTGTTTTTTTGAGACAGAGCCTCAAGCTGTCACCCTGGATGGCGTGCCATGGCATCACAGCTCACAGAAACCTCCAATTCCTGGGCTCAAGTGAGTCTCCTGCCTCTGCCTCCCAAGTAGCTGGGACCACAGGCGCCTGCCACAACGCCCGGCCATTTTTTGGTTGCAGCCGTCATTGTTGTTTGGCAGGCCCAGGCTGGATCCCAGTTGTTAAGTAATTGCCCTAGAGAAAGCCCCTTCCCCAGAAAGCCCCTTCCTGCTTTCAACAGACCAAGACTAGCTGTCTCACTCTTAAAGTTACAGCTCCTTTCCAAGCATAGGGAGTTGCCCTCTGAACAACAGTGAGTTGCCTACTAAACATCTACTTATCTCCCAGTCGCAAAACTTACCTCATCTCCCTGTCCCAATTACCTGCTAAAAATTTCAAACTTATGGCCTGCCCCTAACGGCTCTTTCCACCAGAGCGGTAACTCCTTATTGGCTATTCTACCATCCTGTCACCATTCTAAGATTTCCCCTAACCAAACCTATATAAGGGTGCTCTTTTCTTTTGTCTCTTTGTCTCTCTCTCTCTTTTCCTCTCTCTCTTTTCTCTCCTCCTTGGGCCTTGGCGGTCTGTGAAATCTCTACCAGTTGAATGCAGCCCTTTCACCAGTGTCTGTTTGTGAAGGTCTCAGTGGTGTTGGTTTTAACAGACTTGGTGACAAAGGACCACTCTGACTAGTGCTCCTGTAAGGCCTCAAGCTGATGTCCAATGTCCCACAAACTTGAGATAAAACATTCCACTATCTTATTTTGGGCAGTCTTGCAAATTCAGCTACTAGTAAGGTCCCTGGGGCCTTTCTTGGGCAGCTGTCCCCCTACCTCGTTTACTTTTACCCTCTATCTTTAGCTTGGGTTTCTGTTAACCAAGTGGTCCCTGAGATTGTGGAGTGGTCCACAGGAGTCTCAGTTATTCATTCCATTTGGTAGCAGCTGCTGTGCTTCCCTTCACAGGAGGGAAAGAGAACCTTAACACCATATAGTCAAGCAGTCCTGCAGGTAGGGGAACCCCAGAAGGAGGAGCTGTGGGATGAGAAGACCAAGGCTGCTGAGGAGAGAAGGGGCAGGCAGGCAGCAGGTATCTAGAACAGGTATTTGCTTGCCCCAGACAAGGCCTTAGAAAGATGAGTGCAGTTCTGCAGTTTAGCCACAAGGTGGCCTGCACCTGCCCAGCCATTTGTCCAGGAGAAAAGTGGCATGGGTAGGAACAGGCAGGGTTCCCAGGGCTTTCACTCCGGTGTTCTGTCATCACTAACCACAATAGACATTAGGAAGGAGTGTCTGTACATTTATGTGTATCTGAAGTTAGAAGTGCTGTTTTTGCAGTCCTCAAAGGACTTATAGCTTATTCTCTTTTGCTAAACCTGCCTCTGAATGTTGTGATGTGTACATCTCTTGACAGATCCAATGTCCCATGAGCAAAAGCTGTCACAAAGCCTGGAAGTTGCCTTGATGTCCACCCTTGGTTCCATGCCTTCCTTCACAGCTCAGCTGACCAGGGGACAGCTCCAACACCCTGGCACAAGAGGAAGCAGCACTTCCTGGAAGCCCAGTGCTGGCTCAGGTAACCTGGGCCCCGTTCAGTCTCCTTGGAGCCTCTGAGAGGGCAGTGTGTTCTCTGTACACACAGCAGGGCTGTGACTTCAGGGGCCCTGTGGACCTGCATGGTCAGGCTCCTTCCGAGTTCCAACACCCAGTCAGGGGAGAGAACCTGTTCTCTTGCCTTTAATACAGAGTGGAAAGAGGCTTTGGGTGAACTTGAACTCTTGAAAAGAAAACCTTTCTTTAGTCAACCCTTAGTAATTCTGTGGACTTAGGGCTTGGCTCTCCTCTGCTGTTTTTTCTTAAGATCTTTGTCCTGAGGATTTTTTCTCTCCTTTTCTGTTTTTGTTTTTTTTTTTTTCCTAATCTAGCCTTCTCCTGTCTGACATTCCAGGCACTTCATATAAATATGAAGAGAGGTTCAGGGTTGGGTATGTCATCTTCATCCTTTCCTATAAACATTTCATCAGTGTCTTAGGAAAAAAACTGTAGTAGCTGACTGGGCTGATTTTTGCCTAAAAGGACTATGGGACCACTTTGATAGGCTTTATGAGGGTACCGAGTGAGAGGAACTGACTGCAATGCTGAGGCACTTTTTACAAGATGAGACCTGGTGGGACTAATGAGAAGGCCTGTACCTGATTCCTCCTGCCTACATGAAACCAGGCCCTTCTGTTGTTGTCTGGATCCCAAGCCATCTTCTCCTTCTGCCTCTCCTTCCTAATTCCCTGTCTTTCTCCTGCCCACTCTCATCCTGACCATTCCCAAGAACCTAACTTGTGGAGAGACCACTTGTTCTAACATGAAAGTCATCCTTCAGCACTCTCACTGTGACATTTTGTTCATTGCCAAGTCCTGTCCATACTCCTCTGAAACATAGTAGATGTCAGGTTACTTCTCCCTGTGCTCCTTCCCTTGGCTACTGCCCTGGCCACAGCTCTTGCCCTCTGTCCGCCAGACTCCTACAGTAGCCCCTATGAGTCTTTCTACCACCATCGTTGCCTGTCATTCTCACAGGAGTCAGGAAGCTTTTTATAATGTCAACTGATCATGGTGCTTTATTTCTAAAAATCCTTCCATAGCATCCCATGGAACGTGGTATAAAATCTAACCTCTCGGGGCGGCACCTGTGGCTCAGCGAGTAGGGTGCTGGCCCCATATACCGAGGGTAGGTGGATTCAAACCTGGCCCTGGCCGAATTGCAACAAAAAATAGTCAGGCGTGATAGCAGGCACCTGTAGTCCCAGGTACTCAGGAGGCTGAGACAGGAGAATCGCCTAAGCCCAGGAGTTGGAGGTTGCTATGAGCTGTGTGACACCATGACACTCTACTGAGGGCAACAAAGTGAGACTCTGTCTCTACAAAAAAAAAAAAAGAAAGAAAGAAAAAGACATCTAACCTCTCATCAAGCGTAGTGGCTCAGACCTATATAGTCACAGCACTTTGGAAGCCTGGTGGGAAAGATCATTTCAGGGCAGGAGTTCAACACTAGCCTAGCAACATAGCCAGGTTCCTTCTCTACAAAAAATTTTAAAAATTAGTGAGATAGGTGACGCACACCCCTAGACTCACCTACCAGCGACTAAGTAAGCTGAGACAAGAGGATCTCTTGAGTGTAGGAGTTCAAGGCTGCAATGAGCTATGATTGCGACACTACACTCCAGCCCGGGCGACACTACACTCCAGCCCGGGCAACACAGGTGGACCCTGTCTCTAAAAATACAAAATAAATAAAATGAAATCTAATTACCTCCTGTAACTGATGTCTGACATGCTGTAGCCCCACTCTGTCCTTCTCTATGATGTCCTCTGAAGCCACACTTTTTTCTTTTTTCTTTTTTAATAACAGACCAGTTTGTTCTTTGGGCTTGCCCTCCCTTCTACTCTCCATGCCTGGCCTCTGTTGCTTATCACCACTCTTTCCACAAGAGTCTTTGTTTGCTGACCCTGTCCAAAGTCAGGCCACCATCTTTGTGGCTCTGACATTCAGGGGTGTCAGGGCAGAGGAGCACTGTCCAGACCACACTGCAATTCCTGCTCCCCCATGAGGACTCAGGGTGCTCAGCATGGGGTGTCCTTGCCATCCAGCTGTCTCAGGAGCTGAGCTGTGTCGATTTGCAATCTGTCTCTTTTGTGAATGTCAGATCTTCATCGCATAATTTTTGTTAGTTTTTTACTATTTGTGTTACCAGCAGGATCAACCAGGTACATTTATCACATATTGACTGAGCACATGGCACGGGAGGTGCCACCTAGGCGCAGAGAATAATCAAAGGAGAAACGCAGACATAGGTCTTCTGTCTAGGGGCTTCCAGAGCCTGGGGGAGGACAGGTGTGTGACCTAGTGTTGTGAGAAGGGCCTGAGGCAGGTCTGCAGATGAGGCTGAATCTCAGAGTATGTGTAGGAATGAAGGGATTGGAGGTTCCTGGACCCTGAAGGTTGAGGCAGGGTGGGCTGTGCAAGGAGGCTCCACTATCCCAGACAATGCAGAATCCTTAAGAGGAGGAGCCCCTGAGCAGAGCCCTGGGGTATCAGGCTGCGCAGGTGGGTCATGGGGGAAGTGTAAGGACAGATTGAGGGGGCAAGGCTGGAAGAAGCAGACCAAGAAGGAAGAGAGGCACTGAGTGGCCTATGTATGGTCATGAAAATGGGCAGATAGGAGGGCCTTGAAGAAGCATTTCAGAAAGACATCGATATGAAGTGCCCTTTGAGGTCTCCTATAGAGGATGGTTAGGAAGGAAGAAGTGGCCACAAGGAGGATGGGCGGGCCTAGCCCCTGCCCCTCTTCAGAGGGGTGTGGATGGAGAGAGAGAGCCATGGATGTGGCCTGGGGGCCGGGGTGGCGGGAGACTCAGAGAAACTTTGTGGAAAGACCCTAAAGGAAAGAGACTTGCCTGGGGCCAGGGCAGCCCAGAAAGGGGTATCAGGGTGGAGCATGAGGAACTGTGGGCTATAGGACTAAAGGGTGGCAGGTGCCAGGCTTGGGAGGCAGGTGCACTGCAGGCACACCTCACCCTGCCCCTCTGGTGACCTCCCTAACCACCTGCCCCAGCCGGGGTTCACCAGACCAATAACTCCTGTTCCCTTTTTTGGATGCATCTCACATTCCTGCCATTTATGTCGTGAGAGCTGTGCGCTGCCCCAGCCTTGGCAGCCCATGTGAGGATGGCATACCTCCCTGGGAGAGCAAGCAGGAAGGCCCAGTCCTACCTGCTGTCCTCAGTAGCCAGTAGGTGCTGAGGTTGGTCAGAGATGACAGAGGGGAGACCTCCGAGATTCCCAGGCCTCCTGCTGCCCTCCCCTCAACATCAGCCACCTCAGGCTAGGGAGGGTGAAGCTGCAGGGCCTGTGGGAGGGATGGCCCTGCCCCTCTGACAGAGCCTGGACTGAGCACCAGCGCCCCCTAACACCAGCCTGTTTCCCTCCCTGATTCACCAGAGCAGCCTGGGAGCAGCCTGGGCCCCGAATGTGCCTCCTGCAGGAGAGTCTTTTCCCCCTACTGCAAAAAGGAGCCAGTATACCAGCTTCCCTGCTGCCACCTCCTGTGCCGCCCTTGCCTGAGTGAGAAGCAGCGCACTCTGCCCATGACGTGCACAGCCTGCCAGCAGCCAGTTGCCAGCCAGGATGTGCTGCGGGTCCACTTCTGAGTGACCAGAAGCCGCTGGAGAAGACCAGGGCTGGCAAGAGCAGAGGGTGGCAGGAGCCAGGTCACAACCCCACTGAGGTGTGGCCAGGTTTGAGGCACTCAGCTGCCTTCTCTTTCCCAGGGGGCTTTCCTTTGTCACCTCACAGTGTAGCACAGGCGCAGAGTGGGTGTGGGGGCCACTCTACTCCTGCTCAAGTGGCAATAGGATAACAAAGCCATAGGTTGTGCTGGGAGGTGTGGGGATGATGACCTGGCCTCCCTGCCCCTCCTTTTACTTGAGCCCAGGACCTGCTGGGAGCCAGTCTCACGCTGGGGAGGGGGGCCCTGTGAGGTGCACAGTTGACTGTGGCTCCCATGTCTATAGAGCCTTGGCCTTCAGGCATCCAGACGTGGACCTGGGGGTTCTGAGTCATGCCTACCCCAAACCCCACCGGCTGACTACTCCAAGCCTTAATAAAGTGATGGTTGTCATCTGTTGTGGGCCTCCTCCTGATGGAATGCCTGTCTGTGTCATCATGCTTCTGTCCCCACTTACACCCACACACCTAAAACTGCCACAGGGCCTCGGGATCAGTGGCTGGGTCACTGTGGCCTGTCAGGCTATAATTCGCATCAGCAGCCTGAGAGGACCAAAGCTTAAGTTTTCTGATCCATCCAGGGCAGGAGCCCAGAATGAGGCCTGGGATGTGTGTGCAGTTTGGGGGCCGAGAGCCTCACTGTGTGAGGGGCCAGCTCCTGCTCAGCTGGCTCCTGACGCTGCTTTCTGAGGGGGACGGTACCTTTTCTCCCATGGCCCATTTCAGGAAAAATACTTGTTCATAGGCTTTGTGGGTGTTTTCTATCCAAAACTTAAGTTTATAAGGTCCCAGTGGGAAAATATGTGTCCCTACAACTGCTGACTGTATCAAAGAGCTTCCAATCACTCAAGGTCAGTGGGAAAATACACGGTGCCATCCCCTGCTGCCTGTGAGCAGGTTTGGGAAGAAGCAGCCTAGAGACACTTGATACTGTGTTTTATCCTGCTCTTGATAAGTCACAGGCACCTTTGATGGGTCACGGCTGCACATTCTTGGTCCCTTTAGGATGCTTAGGCTCCTGTTCAAACCCAGGCATTATGATATCTGAGATTGGGGTCAGGCTTCCATTTGTGAGAATTCCCAGGTGATTTGTCCACAAAAGTTGCTGCAGAGAGGTGGCTGTACCCTCTCCTCCAATTCCTGATGGCACCGACATTGACCCAGGACACAAATGGAACTACATGGATGGCCTACTTGTCCTGGGGGTGACATAACTGTGTGCCCTTTTTCTTTAAATGTCTGTGCCAGGCCAGAATCTTGCCTTTCCTCATTGTGTTCTTAGAAAAGCCTCAACCTGGGCTTGGTGCCCATGGCTCAGTGGTTAGGGCGCCGGCTACATGCACTGGGGCTGGTGGGTTCGAACCTGGCCAGGGCTTGCTAAACAACAGTGACAACAATACCAAAAACACAGCTGGGCATTGTGGCTGGTGCTTGTAGTCCCAGCTACTGGGAGGCGAAGGCAAGAGAATCGCGTAAGCCTATGAGTTTGAGGTTGCTGTGAGCTCTGACACCATGGCTCTCTACCAAGGGCAACAAAGTGAGGCTCTGTCTCAAAAAAAAAAGAAAGAAAGAAAAAGAAAAGCCCCAGCATGTGGCAAAATCTCTGTGTGTGTAAGGAACCTCAGTTACCTATCATAGTCTTACAGTAACAGCCTGGTTCACCATAAGAAGTTCAGACTCCTGGGAGTCCTTCTCTCTTGGGACATCTGTCTACCAGGAGCTGCCAATGTGGGGTGTGTGTCAGTGCAGAGCACCCAGACCCGGCAGAGCTGCCTCCCTTGCTGAAGCTGCTGCCCGGACCTCCCCCAGGGCCTGGTGATCTGCATTTCCAACAGCTTCTCCCCAGGCTGTACTGGTGGAAAACCAGGCACGGGAGCCACCAGGGTAGACAGGACCTGTCCTTGGTCCAAGTGGAGACTCA
>CAUYON010055267.1:0-17807 GCA_963573935.1 Arctocebus calabarensis
TTTTTTGAGACAGAGCCTCAAGCTGTCACCCTGGATAGAGTGCTGTGGCATCACAGCTCACAGCAACCTCCAATTCCTGGGCTCAAGCGAGTCTCCTGCCTCTGCCTCCCAAGTAGCTGGGATTACAGGCGCCCGCCACAATGTCCGGCCATTTTTTGGTTGCAGCCATCATTGTTGTTTGGCGGGCCCAGGCTGGATTCAAACCTGCCAGCTCAGGTGTACATGGCTGGCGCCTTAGCCTGTTGAGCCACAGGCACCGAGCCTCAATTTCTTTATCTAATGGGGATGACGATCTATCTCGTAAGTTTGGGTTGAGGATTAAATGTACTAATACATTTAGAAGGACCTGGTGCATAATAAACAGTTACCTATTACGCTGTAGTGATGGCAAGATTGGAAATGGTAGGGCTGAGTGTAGGGGAAGGGACAGCCAGCTTGCCTGATGGCCGCAGTTCTCAGAGAGAGAGAGAAGTGAGCGGGCATTGCCCAAGTTTTCAAGCAGGGATAGTTGGTAAAAATGGATGTGAGACTCTTAACTAATTTCAAGGAGGTAAGGCCTGTTTATTTTAGGCCTTGTTTTAACAAGTAAAATAAATTACTTTTCTCTTGTATTTGTTTTTCTAAAATTACCTAGTTACTCTCAAGTTGATTTTTTTCAAAGAACTTTATAATTTTCAGAAAAATTATCCAAATCCTGGAACTCAGGTAAGAACTTTTAATGTCATGGGCCACCTTAGTTAGCATTGTAGGGAAAAGTAAATTAAAGCTCCCACATTTAGTGACGTTATTTGCTAAAATTGTAGCTTTTCATGTGGTAAAGATGTAAATAATTTCTGTCACGTGAAACGGATCATCTCAAAGATTTATAGGCCACTGGGCAATAAATAGTTTTTTAAAAAAATCAAACTTGGCCCTGTTATCCTAATATCACTCTGTTAGATCACTTGTGTGAACTGAATTTTTCAAATGCTCTCTGAACTACTCATAAACATTGTACTGATTTCCTCATTAATTAACGAGTTAGAGAAAATCTTTGTCATGAAGTCATTTAATATTTGCTGGATAGTAGTGGTGTTATCTTTTTGAAAATTATCCATTAACAGGTCATGTTTTTCCTAACGATAACTTATTGGCATTATGAGTGGAAATCATGCCATTTATAAATTCATTTGAGGAGAATTCATATTCTTACAATATGTACCCAGGAATATTCTTTTTTTCCTTTCCTCAGAGTTTTATAGTTTCCTTCATTTAGACTACACATTTGTTGTTCATTTGACTACTAGTAATTTCTATTTGCATTGTTACTAGGAATTGGTTCAATTTTTATTTTTTGATTGTTGTTCGGAATATAAGAACGTTTCCTTAGTATGTGTATTTATTCTATAACCTACCACCTTACTGGATTCTCAGATTATTTCTAATCTTTCTTTTTATTTTTTCCAGATATACAATATTATAATCAAATGATAATTTTGCTGCCCCTCTGCCAATATTAATAGTTTTTGTTTTATTGTCATAAAACACATCTGGAGCAGGTGGCACCTGTGGCTCAGCGAGTAGGACACTGGCTCCATATGTCTGAGATGGCAGGTTCAAACTCAGCCCCGGCCAAAAACTGCAAAAAAAGAAAAAAAGAAAAACTGATGCAAGAGGATCGCTTGAGCCCAAGAGTTGGAGGTTGCTGTGATCTATGATGCCATGGCACCCTACCCAGGGCGATGGCTTGAGACTCTGTCTTAAAAAACAAAAACAAAAACAAAAAACACACATCTGGAGCAGTGTTGAATAACAGAGGGAATAGTGAGTGCCCTTGCATAACATCATCACACTTAATGTGAGGTGAAATTTTCAAAATGCATTAGAGAAACAGCATATTTTTAGCAAATTAGCTACAAGGGAAAAGTATCTTTTTTAGCTCAAGCTCTATTTTCACCCAGTTCTCTTTTCCTGCCAATATACCTCAAGCCTTCTGTGTTCTGAAGACGGGAAGAGAGCTCGAGAAGATACTAACATGACATTTAGTTATTATTCTATTAATCGTCTCGAATATAGAAATGCTTTGTTCTCTAAATTTACTTGGCATCTTTTTAAAAAGATGCTGCTTTGAGAGGTAAAAGATGTTTTCTAAAGTTGGAAGAGAACTTGGAGGAAGTGGATAGAATAGAATGTACCATTCCTGCAGCTCTTTCTGCTAGGGCGCCCTGTCCAGGTGACGGGGGAGTCAAACAAACAGCGTTCCTCTTTCTGCCAAATGGTCACTGCTTTGGCCTTTCCAAGGGCAAGGCCCCCAGTGCAGCCTCTGCAGAGCTGCAGGCTGAATATAGAATACTTCCCTCTGCTTCTTGCCTGTGGAGCAGCCTTGTCTGTCCCAGATCACACTTGAATAGATGAAAAGAATCTGTTTTTGCCTTGGCCCAAGGCCTGCGGTGGAGGCCACAAAGGCGCTTACAGAGAGAGAAGATTCAGGAAAGCTTAAGAGGAAATGATCAAGAACGTTTCCAGCAGATGTAGTTTATGAGTTATTTCATGGACCCCTGTGGTCTCATTTTGAGAAATGAAAATGGTGAAGAAACTAGTTTCAGCCTCCCATGGTTTCACCGGAATCCTGTTTCCCAACGTCTTTAAGGAAATCTAGGTAAAAGGAAAGCCCTCAGCCCTAAAGGTGGGACCCTGGGAGATGAGAAAACACAGCTATGGATTTTTTCCCCCCCGAAGCTTGATCCAGGAATTTAAGAGTTTACCAAAGTAAGAGAAATGCAGTTCAGGCTTAATAATGTTGTTGGAAAACCTAGCAGTGATTTTTATCACTGTGTTTTGTTTG
The DNA here is from genome assembly GCA_963573935.1 of Arctocebus calabarensis. Classification (NCBI taxonomy): domain Eukaryota; kingdom Metazoa; phylum Chordata; class Mammalia; order Primates; family Lorisidae; genus Arctocebus; species Arctocebus calabarensis. The sequence goes on from CAUYON010055267.1 coordinate 2,825, forward strand.
GTGGGTAATTGTGAGAACTGTCCCTCTGTTTCAAAGTCGTCTTGGGGAATAGCTGGAAAGGGAAGTCCTTGCTGTCTTTCTGCAGCTGGTTAGAGCCAGAGAAATGGGATTCTCACACCTGCAGTGACTGCTGTAGAATACACCTCCAGAGAGTTTAGGACCGCTCTGTCTGTAGTCCTAGCCCAGACTAGAGCAAGGAGTAGGGTCTGGGGGGACCTAAGCTAGCAAAGGAGCTTGAACCTTCCAGGTCTCAGATGGGGTAACTTTCGGAAATATAAGCTTTGGGAGAAAAATAAGTAGACTGTCAGGACTGTCAGACTTTCAGGTCTATGAATTTAATGGTGAAACCTCTTATATATTTTTTCCTTGCAGTTTTATTTCTGTCTTTGTTTTCCGATCGCTTCTGGCCTTTGCTGATGTGTGAGATAGTGTTTTGGTGTCTGGCACAGGAGGGAAGTACATAGATCAACACCCACAGGGATGCATGTTAAAATGCAGACCCTTAGGCCTCCCGCCAGAAACTACTGAATCAGACTATCTGGGAGGGAGGAGGCCTGTGCATCCCTAATTCTCTCAAGTTGGAGCTGGAAGGCATTCAGACCTGAGTTCAGCTCATGGTGGTGTCAGTTACTGTGCAATGTCAGGCAACATTTTCAGCTTTTGTCTCAGTTCTCTGAGTTGCGAAGCAGGGGTAATTATACCAACTAGAAAGTGTGTTGAAAATGTTAAGTGATGTATTTTAATTAATGTAAGCAGCTTGGCATGGAACAGAAGATGTTTGATATGTTAGTGATTCTATTTGCTATCATGTATTGAATATTTACCCTGCTCCATCACTTGCTGTTAACATATTAATGTCATGCTATTCTCTGTACCCAGCTGCCAGAGATGGCTAAGCGACTGCAAATGACACTTACGGGTCTGTCCTTCCCATATGCCCTGCCTTTAAGGGAAGAAGAGCAGCTGGTATGAGTGCTTGTCCGCAGGTTGCCCAGGACACACTTCCCTGTTCCCTCCAACCCCACGGCTCCTGCCTGCCATCATGTCTCTGCCCACGAGCTTTACTCTCTGGGCTTCTCATCTGCACCTTTGCTCAACTTGGTGGCCACATCAGGCTCCCTTTGCTCACGATCCCTGCCTCTCATTAAGCTGCAGGCTAGCTTTATTTTGGCATAACTCGCAATTCTCTCTAACAGACTCTCCTTCTTCCATGTCTTTCCTGTGGAACTCCCAGTGGTGTGATGTCAGGGGAAAGGCTCCAAACAGACCACACTCAAATTCCCTGTGAACAGACACATACAATGAGGCAGAAAACAATGAGAGTACTAGCCTACAAAGACTGGCCTTCTGGAGTTAGAGTTTCGGTCTTCACTCGATTTTAGGAAAGCCTTTATGTTTGCTCCACTCCACTCTTTTGCCTTTCAAGGCTGAAAAGTGGGTTTGTGTGAGCAGGAAGGTGTGCAAAACAGGGGAGGCAGCACTGTCAGCACGGCAGCTTCCGACTCAAGGGATTGGATATTAATTGCTCAAGGCTTGAAATGCCAAATATAAGCATGTGGGTGGCTATGTTTTCTCCCTTCCTCTCTCACCCCCATTTCTCATGTTTGTGAAGTTTCAGCAGTTGAGCAGTCTCCCCAAGACAGCAGTATAGAGGGTGGCACCTGAGGCTCAAAGGAGTAGGGCGCTGGCCCCATATGCTGGAGGTGGTGGGTTCAAACATAGCCAAAAAAAAAAAGAGCAAGCAGCATAGAGAAGAAACATCCCCAGCACAGCTGTCCCTCCTCAGCGGCTGTGTGAACAAACACGCGGTACAGAAGGGGCCCACGGAAGTGCTCCCACAGGACCTAAGAAACCAACTATGAACTCATTCAACCAAGTATGAACAATACTTTCATAATGGAAGGAGTTGGAAAATGTTATCGTCCTTGGTGTCAGGTGTGAGATGGAGGGATGGAAGCAGGGGATCACTTCCCCTGTTGTGCCCAGATCACGTAATCCCCAAAGACCACCAGGGAGACAAACTCGATGCAAAAGCAAAAGAGCCTTTATTCAAGCTCGAGCCTGGGCCCTCAGTTTACCCGTCGCAGCGGGTGTGTGCTGAGGACCCCAATCCCTGGGTTGCTGGGGGTTTTATTGCGGTTACTAGCGGGTAGGGGATTTCCAGGCTGTGGCGAGTATGACTGGCTACTTTAGATACTTTTTATGCCTATTAGTTGGGCTTGTATCGGACAGTTTTCCAGCTCAGGCTGCTATCTTGCGGGCAGGGTGAGCACCCTGCTTGGCCTTGATAGACTGAAAGTGGGCTTACTGTTGCTCTTTCACCCCAAGGTTGCTCTGTGAGTCTCAGGTGGAAAGTGAACTTCACTAACAGCACAATGGCCCTCAAGACTGCAGATCCTCCTTCCTGGAGATATACAACAGTTCTTTTTATTTTTTTTATTTTTTTTGTAGAGACAGAGTCTCATATTATTACCCTCGGTAGAGTGCCGTGGTGTCACACAGCTCACAGCAACCTCCAACTCCTGGGCTTAGGCGATTCTCTTGCCTCAGCCTCTGAGTAGCTGGGACTACAGGCGCCTGCCACAACACCCAGCTGTTGCAGTTTGTCTGGGGCAGGGTTTGAACCCGCCACCCTTGGTATATGGGGCCAGTGCCCTACCAAATGAGCCATAGGTGCCACCCACCATTCTTGAGAGAAATTCTGTCTCTCTCTGTCTCTGTCTCTGTCTCTCTCCCTCTCCCTCTCTCTCTCTCTCTCTCTCTCACACATACACACAGTTGCATAGAAACAGAACCTTCATTCTCCTAGGCTCAACTTTTCATAGATAAGTATGTTGAGATGATGCACTTCAGAGACACGACAAGTTGGGTTAAAGAAAGTACTGGATTTGTAGATAAACAGAACTATACCATCTCCGTGGGGATTACAGCACACTAGCTCTGAGTTTTGTGATATAACTGATTCCAGTTTTATGACAAGCAAGATAAAAAATTGAGGTTTACGGTGGTGCCTCTAGTTCAAAGGAGTAGGGGGCTGCTCCCATATGCCAGAGGTGGCGGGTTCATACCCAGCCCCAGGCAAAAACCACAAAAAAAGAAAAAAAAAGTTGAGGTCTAGATACGGTTAATTTAATGACCATCCAGTAACATAGAATATAAGGTAAATGGATTTATAGTTACAAAAAAATCAAACAGCTATAAAAATATATGAAACTTGAGGGTGAAATTAATGAATATTTGGATCAGGTCTTGAGGGACTATGCTAAGAACTGAGCTGTTTCCTATAATAAACTGGATTTAGGCAATAATTAGCACCCAGTGGTATTAATTGTGTTCCCAATTGCTGAAGGATTTTAGTCAATTATACAAGTATAACAGTTCACATGTGTGAACTTTGGGACTTTTTTGGTTTGATTAGCCAAGGCCAGGGGTCAAAATGAAACTGGTCTTTGAAACCTGCCTAAGGACTTCCCTGGGAAAAGTGGGAAATAAGTATCAGTGTTTTAGGCTTTTTTGTTTGTTTTTAAGAGACAGAGTCTTTACTTTACCACCCTCGGTAGAGTGTTGTGGAGTCACAGCTCACAGCAACTTCCAACTCCTGAGCTTAGGTGCTTCAGCCTCCCGAGTAGCTGGGACTACAGGCGCCTGCCACAACGCCTGGCTATGTTTTGATGCACTTTGGTTTGGGGCTGGGTTTGAACATGCCACCTTCAGTATATGGGGCCACGCCCTACTCGCTGAGCCACAGGTGCCACCCTTAGGTTTTGTTTTTTTGAGACAAAGTCTCACTATGTCACCCTCGATAGGGTGCCAAGGTGTCACAGCTCATAGCAACCTCAAACTCTTGGGCTTAAGTGATTCTCTTACCTCAGCCTCCCAAGTAGCTGGGACTACAGGTGCCTGCCACAACACCTGGCTATTTTTGTTGCAGTTGTCATTGTTGTTTAGCTGGTCAGGGCTGGGATTGAACCCACTACCCTCAGTGTATGTGGCTGGCGCCGTAACCACTGTGCTATGGGTGCCAAGCTGGGTTCTCACTTTTTAAACAAAATCCTTGAGCCAAAGGGTTGAGGCATTAAGCATGGAATTCTAGGTATCAGCCAGGAGACGAGGGAAGATTTCTGACTCTCAGCGGTCTGTGATGGGTGCACACTTCCAGCAACAACACAGCTTGTTAGAGCAAAAAAAAAAAATTTATAACATTTGCTGTTAAAAATGTTCAACGACAGGGGACTATTAACGGAAGTATGGTATAGACATATGATTATAAAAAATGATGTTGGCGATATGTATTATTGACATGAAAAGCTAAAAAAAATTACAAAAGGAACAAAAGCACACAATACGTGTTATTTTCAGTACCACCTATTTCTAATATAGAGTAGTACCTGAACTGTTTATGAGTAAAAATAGCATTTTTGTTTAAAATAAACACCAAAGGCCATCTTCTTTTTTGCTTCCTAAAGTAAGGAGAGATTCACAAGCAGCTCGGTAATTCATCAGTCGCCCATGTGTCCTACGTTCCAGTTGCCAAGTATAGGAATCCAGGCTAAATACAGCTCCTCTGGGTCCAGGTTCCTCCCTAAAGAAGACTGAGGAAATTTCCGTGGCACCAGGGGACCACGCGGAGCTTCCAGGGGCAGGGGGCTACTGAAGTTCCTTTGTTTCACCCTGGACACGTTAGAATTTCAAGATATTCTTTGAGCTGGGACAGTTCCTATCATCTCTCAGGTCATCTCAGTGGCTTCCTGCTGTTGCCGGTCACTGGGGCCATCCCTGAAACTTTAAAATTAGTTCCTGACACAGATTCCTAAAAACATAGTTTGATAGATGAAAGTTATTTCTGAAAAACGAAGTCACTTCGTTCTGAAGACCAAGTTTAGAGGTTGTGCACCAGCAGACCCGAGTTTATGTAACAGTTTGTCTTTGTTCCTCCAGCCATGTGTGACCTTGCTGCTCCTTCCCGCTGACACCATCCCCGGCAGAAAAATACAATCTGTTTAGCCTAATGTCCTCCTCCTCTCCTCAGCCTTTGGGGGACAGCAACAACAGCAGCATGACTTTTACATAATGTCAATACTTTATTTACTTTTGTATTTAATTTATGCATCTGTCCAATGTTTGCACAGCTGTTTCGTGTCTGTACACCCATAGATCAGCGTTCGTTGGCTTTATCTATCTTAAACTCTAAGCATTGAGAAATGAAGGGGCCTCACTATTCACTTTTCTTTGCTTAGCCACTAGCATGGTATCATACAGATGGGAACTTAATGAAGAAGGATGCTTGTGAGTGAGATTTGGTCATCTAAATATCCTGAATGATATCTTGAAGATATCCTTCTCTCTTGGAAAGGAAGAGAACTTGCCACACTGCCTGAACTGCTCAGGAAAAACATGATGGCTGACTTTGTTTCCCCTGTAAAAGGACACCACTGTAGCATCAAGGTGATATTGGGGATCTACACAGTGGACTGGGGCAGGTGTAAGATGTGAGAGCCAATCCAAAAGCACAGTCAGTAATGAGGGAATGGCCTGGGAAGGAAAAACTGCTCTCACCCACTTATTCAAGTTTACTTGCCCATCAAGAAAACAGTAAGGACTGTGCATGTCACATGCCTGTGGTCTGGTCAATGAACATACCAGAGGCTAGCTTCGGTCACAGTATCTGCATGCAAATTGTGTTTGATTCTGTTCTCCTGGCCAAGTGCAAGTCTACGGTAACTGGAGGCAGTGTTAGTGCAAGGATCCCTTCCTTGTCTCTTCCCTTCCAGTAGTAAAGGGGAGAAAAGTGGGTGGAAAGGGATCATTGTTTTTTGATAAGCCTTCTCCTGCAATTTATATAAATGCACAGGTAATATTTTTGTTTTATTTTATTTTATTTTTTGAGGCAGAGTCTTACTTTGTCACCCTCAGTAGAGTGCCATGGTGTCATAGCTCACAGCAACCTCAAACTCTTGGGCTTAAAGTGATTCTCTTGCCTCAGCCTCCTTGGTAGCTGGGACTACCACAACACCCAGCTATTTTAGAAACTGGGTCTCGCTCTAGTTCAGGCTGGTCTTGAATTCATGAGTTCAGGTAATCTGCCTGCCTCGGCCTCCCAGAGTGCTGGAATTATAGGTGTGAGCCACCATGCCTGGCCTTGGCCTTTCTTGTTTTATTTTAAAAACTTCATTTTTTTTTTTTGCAGTTTTTGGCCGGGGCCGGGTTTGAACTCACCACCTCCGGCATATGGGGACGTCACCCTATTCCATTGAGCCACAGGCACCACCCTTCATTTTTGTTTTACAATTTTATTTTTGTTTTTTAGAGACAGGGTCTTGCTCAACCTCCTGGGCTCAAGCAAACACCTTCTACTTCAGCCTCCCAAGGAGCTAGAACAGCACCCAGCTTATTACCATCATTTTTTGTTTTTTTGGCCGGGGCCAGGTTTGAACCCATCACCTCTGGTAAATGGGGCTGGTGCCCTACTCCTTTGACCACAGGCGCTGCCCTTTACCATCATTCTTACATAATATTTTGTCTGGTTTTTGCAGTCTGGGCATCAACAGATATTTATAAAGGAATAGATTTCTCTTTTATCATCTTAAAGTATATACTGAATTTTAGTCAGATTTTGAATCTCTCAATCTTTCACTTGCTCTCAAACTTAATAGTACCTTATACTTGATAAAGAATTAGGCCTTCTGTTGAAAGCTGCTCAGGAAACTTTGAATTACCTAAATAATTATTTTCTCAACTGATCAACACTGTTACTGCTATAGTACTGTTTAACAAAGTATTCTGTTGTCATAAGTAACTGATTTGTTTTAATCTATCAAGAACTACAGAGAAAAACTTTCAAAATTAGGCCATGACCTGGGAAAGGAGTGAACTAGTAAGTTTGAGTCTGTTACCAGCTCTGCTTGAGACTGGCCTTTTATATCACTCAGAGGAGTAATGCTGTTTGTCTTCAGCACATACATAAGAGAAAAAAATTGAGTGGGGAACGGGGGAATAATATTTTGATAGGGTAGTTTTATTGTTTTGTCTGATATATTATGACCTCTAGTCCCCTGGATATGCAGGGATCACCCATGCTTAAAATTAAATACAAAATAACTTCCCAAGCCAAGTACAAGTGATTTTAAAAAATAATAAAATGCCATATAGGATTATCTGCTGCAGTTCTCAAGTTGCCCAGGAAACCGCACATCTATTGCATTTGGTTTTAGAAACATAGGTAAATCCTTAGCCCATGTGCATCTTGAATATAGCAGAAAAACACAGATGTTTTAGACCTTCTGAGATGCATTAAGTCCTGGAAACTGGAAGCCATAAATGACAGACAAAATTGTGGGAGGGAATCTCCCTGGGAAAGCTGCTGCCCTGGAGTTGAACGACCTCTCTCTGATCTCCAGCTTCCTCAAGTCACTTTCCCATGCGTTTCCTCAATGCTGGTTTCAGCTCTTTAGATTAAATAAAATCCTGTGGGGTTGGGAGCCTCAGCGGAGCAGGGTGCTGATTCAGGGCGAGCTGGGAGGGAGGAGGCAGCACAGTGGTTTACAGGAAAATGTGTGTGTGTCTCTCATGAGGAGTAGCAACATCTGACGACTGTCACAGCACCAATGGAGAGTCAGCTTCCTCTAAGTCACCTCCATTAAACACACACATTAAAGCAGCAGCATGACGGCTGGGGGGCACACAGCCTCAAAGAGTGCCCTAGACCCCGAGCCCCTTGTTGCCCCTTAAAGATTGATATATATAATACAAATGTTACAGTTGCCTCTTTGTCCAATAATTCTTTTTTTTTTTTTGTGGAGACAGAGTCTCACTTTATCGCCCTTGGTAGAGTGCTGTGGCATCACAGCTCACAGCAACCTCCAACTCCTGGGCTTAGACGATTCTCTTACCTCAGTCTCCTGGGTAGCCAGGACTCAGGCGCCTGCCACAACGCCCGGCTATTTTTCTGCTTTGCAGTTTGGCTGAGGCTGGGTTTGAACCCGCCACCTTCAGTATATGGGGCTGGCGCCCTACTTGATGAGCCACAGGGGCTGCCCTGTCCAATAGTTCTTTCATGAGACTCCACATAGTTGTGCTTGATAAGATGGTGAATTAATACTTTGTATGAGTTTGAGATATCCAAATGGAGCTGTCACGTAGGCTGTGAGTGTTGGGAAGAGGTTACAGTTTAATATCTAGGCTATTTAAAGGCCTAGACAGGAGGAGACTACCCCGGGTGGGAGTGTAGCAAAGACTAGGAGGCCCCAAGGTCAGAGTCCTCGGGAAGGCAACGTTTAAAATCCTGGGAGAGGGGTTGGCGCCTGTGGCTCAGTGAGTAGGGCACTGGCGCCATATATCCAGGGTGGGGGGTTCAAACCCGGTCCCAGCTCAAATGCAACAACAACAAAAAAAGTAGCCAGGCGTTGTGGCGGGTGCCTGTAGCCCCAGCTACTCAGGAGGCTGAGCCAAGAGAATCACCTAAGCCCAAGAGCGGAGGTTGCTGTGAGTTGTGAAGCCACAGCACTCTACCGAGGGCGACATAGTAAGACTCTGTCTCTAAAAAAAAAAAAGAAAAAAAAATCCTGGAAGAGGAGAAGGACCCATGGAGATGGCAAAGGAACTGTTATCAGCAGAAAGATCCAAAAGCAGACCTGTAAATAGGTACAGCTGGTATTAAGGTTTAAGGACTAAAAAAAAAAAAAAAAACTTTGTGGGAGGATAACCAAAAGTTCTAAACTATGGTGATAGAGGGTCATATACCAAAATGTGATAAGAGAGAAGAGAAAATAAAAAGTTCATCATTTCAACAAATGTGCTAGGGAGGGGGATGCCTGTGGCTCAAAGGAGTAGGGTGCCAGACCCATATACCAGAGGTGGCAGGTTCAAACCCGGCCCTGGCCAAAAACTGCAAAAAAAAAAAAAAAAAAAAAAAAAATGCACCAGGGATGAGTCATATCTCAGTGAACAGGACTGCTGTTGTTCCTTGGAATGTTGCCCCCGATAGTTTTTTGCTGTAAAAGTCTCCATGTTTAGAGGGGCTGCTCCACGAGTATCAATATCAGCTAAAAGAACGCTACACACAGACAACACAACTTTTAAAAAAAATCACCTGTTATTGGGCACAGACTCTGGAGTTATGGGTCAGGGAAAAATAAATAAGCAAGACAATGTCAAATGTCACTTTGGGAAAATTCTCTATCAAACCTGGCCTACTTCCAACAATTCACTTTTCTTAATCCAGCTGTTGAACAGTCTCAATTTTGGGATGCAAATAAGCTCCTTTTCTCTCCCTTGCTTAATTTCCAGGCTCTCACTGAAGCTCAAGGTTAGTTACGTGTTGTAGTTTTCTGTGTGGCTGCCCTCCTCACTAGCTCTACTTGTTTGCACCATGCTTTAGTGTCTTAGCGGGAACTGCAATGCAACAGACCCGAGATGCCAGGAGTGCGCCCAGATGCACCTTCCAGCAGACAATAGTGCCGAGTCCAAGAAAAGAGGCCAGGATGAAGCCTCTACCAGTGTTACAGAGCGGGGGTGGGGTGGGGTGGGGGAGGAATTTGTTGTTTGATACTGAATCAAACTATAAATAAGCAAAAAATTCAGTTATTTAACATTATTTTATAGTAGGGCAGATTTTTTTTTTTTTTTAGGGTATGTTGCAATTTTTGTGATTTGTGTATTTAATCACTAAGGGTATTAGTAGGATAGAGGTAATTGCTTACAAACATCTGAAGCTCCAAGGTCATGTGGCTGCAGAACTGCTCAGCAATCATAACCTTTAGTTCATAAGCAGGTTTGGCATTAGTAGCTACTTATTCGTAGGACATTTGGACAGAGTGATCCAAGGAGGAGTGCTGGCTCAGAACAAGATTAAAGAATGGCATCAGCACCCTTGAACTTACTCAAACACCTTTGACATTTGGAAAACATGTGTGGGACCCATTTGTTCTTTCTCTGAATAGGATATGAAACAGATGAGGGGAAGTTACCAAAATGTTTTGAGGCTCTAAAGTAAAATGACTATCAACCAATATATACTTAGAGTGTAGCTCCTTTGTGTAATTACACACCACCATCTGAGCATAAACTATTCAGTGGCTGTGGGTGAATTTCAGGGTGTGATGGCAAAACTGAGGTAAGAAGGATTTCTGAAAAGAATACAGAATGTTATCTTAGTTGAGATTGGGGCCTTGGACAAAACTTGCTTCCTTTGGTGACTTCGTTTTGTATCCCATACTGACTTCTTGGTGTCACAGGATGTTTGCCTGTAATGCTCACCAAATCTGGAGAACAGCAAAAAATTACTGAATCCATACCTGTCCCTCTCTGGCAGAGATGGTTCTCTGTGACCCAAAGATGAACCCAATGGACCTACTACAGTTTGGTGAAAGAATAACTTTTTTCTTTTTTTTGGAGACAGAGTTTTACTATGTTGCCCTGGGTAGAGTGCTGTGGCGTCACAGCTCACAGCAACCTTAAACTCTTGGGTGAAGCGATTCTCTTGCTTGAGCCTCCCAAATAGCTGAGACTATAGGCACCTGCCACAACGCCCAGCTATTTTTTGTTGCTGGTGTCATTGTTGTACCTGGGCTGGGATCAAAACTGCTAGCCGTGGGCGGCACTTGTGGCTCAAAGCAGTAGGGCTCTGGCCCCATATGCTGGAGGTGGCAGGTTCAAACCCAGCCTTGGCCAAAAACCGCAAAAAAAACCCAAAAAACAAAAAACTGCCAGCCGCAATGTATGCGGCTGGCGCCATAACCAGTGTGCAACGGGCGCCCAGCCAAGAATGACTTTTATTGTGTCCGGCGCCTGTAGTCCTAGCTACTCCAGAGGCCGAGGCAAGAGAATCGCCTAAGCCCAAGAGCTGGAGATTGCTGTGAGCTGTGATGCCACGGCACTCTACCAAGGGTTAATAAGTGAAACTCTGTCTCAAAAAAAAAAAACTTTTAAACTTTGCTCTTATTATGTTGAAATTGAAAGTCTCTTGTTTTCATTATTTCTTTCTTTCCTTTTTTTTTTTTTTCTTTTTGTTGCAGTTTTTGACCAGAACCAGGTTTGAACCCGCCACCTCCAGCACATGGGGCCAGCGCCCTACTCCTTGAGCCACAGTACTTTGCTATTTCTTAGGAAGTACCCAAGAAGACCCTAAGAGCACCTGTTTCCTGAGAACTGCTATATATTTAAGCCAGCTTCCTTAAAATTTTCCCATCACAATATGGGCCTCTACACAAATCTTCACCTCAACGCTGATTATAATGAAGCTGGCAAAAGAACGGAATTATTGTGCGTGTTCTCTGTAGGACGCGGTGAAACTCTTGCTTCCTGTATGCCCTTGAAACTCTGCCAGTCGTGGTCAAGGCCACGTTTCACATCCAATGATTCCCACCCGCACCGTGGACCAAATCTCTGCGGTGATATTAGATGATACAGTATTGGGTATAAGCAGGCTTGAGGTTAAGTTATGCGGGCTACTTGACCTCCCCATTTAGATACCAAAGGAGTCAGAAGGAGTGAAAGATACATGTATGAAAGAAAAAAGAGTGAAAATGGAAATAGGAAGCACGTCAGGATATCTTGCCTGCTTTGTCACACAGACGGTCATGGCAGGTGGAAGGTCCACACCCTCTTTGGAGGCGGAACTAAGGGAGCAGGGCCGGCACCAGGGGCCGTGCCACCCACAGGCATCCCCAGACCTCCATTTGTCTCCACATCTCTTTCCAGTCTCGCCACATCTAGCTACACGCTTCCCCTTTTCTCGTCCTTCCCCGCCCCTGCCGTGCTAGTTGTGATTCCCTGGCCCGTAAGTCTGAACGAAGCAGCCAACTGAAGAACTTTTAGGTCCTCCTATTCCAAATAATAACAGGCCAGTGGGTTCCAGACCCAAATGCGCGAGGGATGGAAATGGGGAGATCTTCCCGACTCGCGGCAACGCGCCCTCCAGCGCGGTGGCAGAGTTCTGGGGTCAGCTGCGAGCGGAGCCCCGCCAGTCCAAGGGTGCCTCTTCCCGGTGTTGCTGCTGCGGCTGCGGCAGGCTTTTTATTTTCGCACCGCGGCACCATGCAGAGGCCGAGGCGACAGACTACGTAGAACCCGGGGGCAGGGTCTCGGCGCCCTTCCCTTCCACCCCCTGCCCCCTGGAGGGCCAGCTGAGCGCCACTCGCCTCCCCGCGGCCCCCGCGGCGCACGTGCGCTCCCGGGACAACGGCAGGCGAGGCCTCGGCGCGCCCCCGCCCCTCGGCCGCGCGCGCGCTCCGCCCGCTCGCCCTCCTCGCGCGTGCTCGTGCCCGCGGCCGCGGCGGCGCGCCTCTTCTCCCCGCTGCGGGCGTCGCGGGTGCAGGAGGCGGAGCGGAGGAGGCGGGGGCTGGGCGGGCGGCGGGCTCCCGCGGGGGCGCTGCGGGGGCGGCCCGAAGGCGTCGGGGCGAGGGGCTCGCGAGCCGGAGGACCGCGTCCCGGGGGCCGACTCCGCCGCGGGAGGGCGAACGCGGCGCGCGCCGGAGGTGGGGCCTGTGAGGCCGCGGCCCGGCGCCCCCGCCCCCGAGCCTGACGGGGCGGCTGGGCGGGATGAGGCGCTGGCGCTGGGGGCGCCCGGCCGAGCCCCCGCGGCTGCCCTCGGCGGCCAGGCGCTAGGCGGCGGCGGCGGCGGGCCCGGCCCGCGCAGGGCAGACACGGAGCGGCGAGCGGCGGCGCGGCGGGGCCGCGGGGCTCGGTAAGGCGGGCGCGGGAGGCCGGCGCCGCGGGGAGGCTGCGGGGCCTGCTGGCCTTCTGGGACGCGATTCTTTTCCGAGTGGAGGCTCGGGATCGAATGTTCTGGGACGCTCCTGTCGGGGTTCCCCTCCCCCCGGGGCTCCGGCCGGCGCTGCGGGCCCGCAGCCTCCCGCGGCGGAGCCCCGCGCGTCCCCGCGGCCTCGGCGGCCGGGCGTCGGGACGGGGTTCGGGCCTGCTGCGGGGCTCCGGGCGCGTTTCCCTCGGCTGCCCGCGAGCCGCGCCGCGGGGCCCGCCCACTGGTCGCGCGGGGCCGCCGAGCGAGGCGGTGCTGCTCCCGGGACTCCCGGGGAGTTTGTCCTCTCATCTTCCTAATTGCTAGAAGTTGCCGCTGCATGTTGGACGACCGTGGTGTCTCAGTGCCTTTTTTCTTTCTTGCCCTTCTCCGTGCCTTTCTCATTTTTTTGGACTTGATTGAATATTTATATTAAAGATTTTCTTAAACTGCACACAAGAAACGGAAGGGAGAGGAAGTCAGACCTGATTTCTTAGCTCGAGCCTGCCTTGGACCCGTGATAGCCTCACATTCTGTTACTGAATCTTGAAGAAGATGGAGGGAATGAGGAGAAGCACAGCTGGGTGCTGGGGATACAGTTTAACAGTCATCTTTTAGGAAATAGGCTTTGGATGATTACAATTTTGATGTGAATGCAGAGTTGCAGTCTGCTTTTGAAATGCTTGGGGCCCTGTGTGGTGCAACACAGATAGCTGGCATCTGGGCTTGGAGCATTGTTCTCAGCATCTTTTTTTATTTTCTATTCTTTCAGAGTTTTATTGGGCACAGATCTAGACCTTTTAAGTCAGTCTGCATCGGAATAACTTTTTTGATACATTGGTTATTTTTTTAAAACATTGTCTGTATTTATGTTTCTATTGAAAGAAGAAAAAGCTAATGGTGCAGGAGTGCAGTGTTTTTCAGAGTCCACAAAATATGCTAGTTCGACTCAGTAACTGGGTTTGTTGTTAACTTTTGAGTATTGAGGGATGTGATGGTTATGATTCAGGGACATATTTTCCTTGTTGGGTAAATTGAAGTCCAACCCACAGTCGATATTTGTTCCTTGGACTTGAATGGGAAGGAAATAGAAGCTTCAGTTGCTGTTGCAGTATGTATGACCTCAGAGTTTTCAAGTACTACTGGTGTGTTTTCTTTTTAATAGGGTTAAGGGCGGTATTTTATGACGTTGTGATTTCTGTTTCCAGGAATGTCTGAACTCTGATTCATTCTTAAATTTGTTTTTGCTTTATAGGAAACGTATCTATAATGGTGTCAGGTTGGAACTATGTTTAAGCCGGTTGTCTTTGTAGCATGGACCCTATAGCAGTCCATGGAATAAAGCAGCACTTTGGACAGAGACTTGGCTTGACACAGCTAGGGTGGAAGCCCAGTTTACTGTATGATCCTGTACACTGAGGTGGGTAACAGAGTCTAGTAGTGGGGAGAGGAGAGAGGTAACTGGGACAGAGAGGAAATGTAGTTGGAAGAACCTTCTCCGGTTATATAACTGTTTTGTTTTCTAGGGAGAGACTAAGAACCAGCAAGGCAGGCTCAACTGTCATTAGAGCCTTTGATGTTGGTTTGAATTCCAGTAGTTACTTTCTTTTTATTTTTGTTTCCCTACCCCTACATAATTTTCCCTTAATACCAGAAGCTTTTCTGAGGTTAGGCTGAGACTTTAATGGGAGTACATTCATTTAAACTCTTTCTTGTTCTCTCTCTCTCTCTCTCTCTCAGATCTTTTAGGTGTTATGTAAAAGATGTTTTTATTGTTGCTTGTTCTTCCTCTAGGTGACTTACTCAACAGTTTTCCCTTCTGATGCTGATCTGATTGTATGTTCTGCACAGTATATATAGATTCACATTGACTCTAGGTATGTTTAATAAATGTCAAGGACTAGTGTAGCAAAAGAAAAATGAGATGAACTAAACATAGTTGTATTTTTTGTTTTTTGCACTTTTTTGGCCGGGACAGGGTTTGAACCCGCCACCTCCGGTGTATGGGGCCAGCGCCCTACTCCTTTGAGCCACAGGGGCCTTCCCAACATAGTTATATTTTTATTTTTTATTTTTTTTTGAGACAGAACCTCAAGCTGTCACCCTGGATAGAGTGCCGTGGCATCACAGCTCACAGCAACCTTCAATTCCTGGGCTCAAGCGAGTCTCTTGCCTCTGCCTCCCAAGTAGCTGGGACCACAGGTGCCCACAATGCCCGACCATTTTTTGGTTGCAGCCATCATTGTTGTT